>MKEJ01039251.1:0-11573 GCA_001753735.1 Embelia ribes
AATAAATAAAATGAAAGCAAATAACCAGTAATATATTTGCCTACTAACATCTCAGTCCAAAAGTATAACCAATGCCAAATAATTCCAACTAAAACTATAAACTATACAATACTATGGGATACATGTCCTGCCGCTCTGAATACATGTCGTCCCGAAGCTTTACGTGTAAAGGCTTGTTGATAGCCCTCTCTATCTTGAGTTCCCTAAATGGAACCAGGTCAAAAGGAGTACCAATCACTGTTGCCATCTTATGCTCCTGGGCAACTGGTACCTATGATAACTATAAAGTGAAACTCACTCCCATATCTTAAAATAGCTCGTCGAGCCCGAGGATGTACACATCCTGAAGGCCTAAACCGACTACTACAGTTCGTCGAGCTCTGATATCAACATACCCCGGAGGCCTAATATGAGTATGCGCCAAAGGCCTAAATTGGCTACTGCCACTATGAACCCTGGACTAACATTTCTAAGGCCTATAACATATCTAATCATAGTATAACATAGTATAAAGGGAAATGAGCATCTGACACTCCTCCCATCAGTGTAAGGATGAACAAGGTTCTCATAGCCACAAAAAATAAAAAATAAAATAAAATAATAATAATAATAAAAATTTCGAGAATATTTTTAAAATTTCATTTGGAAAGTTATATTTTTATGGTTGTGAGAACCTTCCTCACCCTTAAACTATAAGGTCCTATATATAAAAGGGTATAAATTCTGATAAACAATAAATTAGGTGGACTAAATTGTAATAAAGCTGAAAGTGGATGGAAAAGTTGATTACTTTTCCCTTTCGTTCTCTCCGTTTAACTACGCTCATTATTTTTACGTTAACAGAGAGAACGGAGAGAGAAGGGCACAAAGGAGGGGAAGAACCCTAAAATCAAAACCTCTATGATCCAGAAGAAGGAGAACTACAAGTGACGAACTAACCGCAGATTTTAGAATCCTTGTCGTTTTGAGGTAAGTTTCAACCCCTAACTCTTTGCGATGTTCATTACCACTTTAACCCTAAATCACTAAAACTCATGAAATTAGTTAATTAGTGATTAGATCATCGTTAATAATGAGTAATTGTGGTTAATTTTTGTGTTACAGTTATGTGAGCATGAGGTGTTTGGGTGGTGGTACTAAGGGTTGTGTCCAAGGATTCTCGTGAGAAAATCGCTAATTCTAATAAGGTACGTTGCAGAATTTGAGTCCTATGTTATTGAAATATTGTACAAATATGGGTTTTGAGGCTATAAAAGTATTGGTTTAAAACTGTATTGTTCGGACAAGTCTGCTTGCCTATCATAATAGCTCTAATAACAAAGGCATAGTTAGTATGGTGTATGGTAGCCGTTCGAACGATCAGAGACTATTTGTACGTTAGATACATGTCATTCGAATGGTTAAAGATAAAAAAGAATAACTTTTTCCTAAAAAACTAGAATTGGGTGGTAATTACTTAATGGACCTTCATACGAGTCCAATAAATTTGATACGAATATAAAGGTAGATTGTGGAATGGTTAAAATATAGTTTAATAAAGAAGTAACTTAATCATTGATAAAAGGGGTTAAGTTACGATGAGTAATGTATGTGGTAAGCCTTTGGGCCCGAGGACCAAGGTTTGTTGGGTTATGACGGATATGATATTTGGTAAGCCTTTGGGCCCAATGACCAAAGTTTGCTAAGTGATGATGAGTATTTGGTAAGCCTTGAGAGCCAAAGAACTAAGGTTTGCTATGATGTAGTGTTTTGGAGGCCTTGGGAGCCCAAGGACCAAGGCTGGTGATGACACAGTGGATGAAGGCTTTGGAAACTAGATGTTCGAGTGTAACCCGACCCTATAGGGATCCTTCTACTTGCAGTATCTTTACGTGCAAAGTTTCGGGAGGATTGGGTATCCCGACATATTGTAGTATATATGTTATAACGATTCATATATGACATATAATTTTTTTATACATGTTGAGATGGGATGGAATGGATGAATATAATTTATACATTTGATTTCATCTGCACTTTCTTTATATATATATTTGTCGCCATTTCCATAGATTGGACATCATTTTGACTTGTACCTACTTAGATGGCTTTTGCTATTATTATTTTGTATGAAAACGCCAAGCAGAACCAAGAACTGAGAGTCAAGGGAACTGAGTTAGGACAGGTTGAAGCTCACTTGATGATGGTCTCATCTTTTCATTCAGTCTTTTGACTTATTTGAGCGTATTAAATTTCAAGAAATTATGGTTCTCAGATGAGGTGAATCAGTCCACTATTGTGAGAAATAAGTAGATTATTTGAGGTGCATTAAATTATAGGGAGTTCTAATTCTCAGATGAGGGGAATCAGATGGTTGATTTAGAAATATATTGACTGATTTGATCGTGTTTTATTCCAGGAGATTTTGGTACTTAGGTGGAGAAAAATGTCGATTGATGTGATATATCTATTGACTGATTTAGAAATCAGTCGACTAATATTGATATATGTTGACTATATCAGGTAATTTCAAGAAGTACTTTATTGAGTTTATATCATTTAAACTTCACTTTTCTTTTCCCCTTTTATTCATCTGGGAGGGGGAGGGGGTTGAGTGAGATTCCACATTTCAAGCCTCATAATCATCTAAATCCATTATTCCCCTTTCAATAAAAAAAAAATAGATATTCTTGATTCTTAGAGGGTGGATAATGTTTTGAGATAAATCTCATTCATTATCTTGTTAGTTCACTATTCATTGATTTTCGGGCCTTGTTGTTCGCCGAAATAAATTTGATATTCTTTATTTTCATGTTGAGTAGAGTGTTTTCTCCTCTAGGTTTGCTTCGATCCAAAAGGCGTCAAAGAGGAATTTTGGGATTTTTTGGCGAGAAACTTTTGAGTGTGGTTTAACGTGGTTTGAGGTACGAATAGATTACGAAATAGCAATACAAACATGAGTTTATGTGTATATCATTAAGTGTAATTTACGTGTTAAATTCCATGATTTATTAATGTGTTGTAAATATTAATTTCTTACTAATTGAAATAAAATATTTAGAAAAAAGCATGTGTAAGCGTTGATAATGAAATATATTGATATATGTATCATTCATTCATTGCGTTGGTGTAGCATTTTCATAACATGATCAAATGTGTTGATTTTGACAAATGAGAATTGTTGAAATGATTTTTAAGTGTTGAGAATTTGAAAATAATATTTTCAAAATAGTAGTAATAAGTGTTGAACATGTTGACGAGTTAATGTGTTGGAGCAAAGATGCTCAAGGTATTGTTGAATTAAAATGAGAAATTTTAACATGTTGAATTGAAAAGAGAAGAAATGAAAGTGTTGTTTTTAAAAAATGTGTTAGAGTTGCATTCACTGAGAAATAAATTTTAAGTGATGTTTTATTATGATATTAATTCAAACTATTTTTTATGTAATAGTAATATGAACATATATTTTATCTTTTTCGTATCATATTAATAGAGCTACATATAGTTCCGTGCAATGCACAGATTTGTTCCTGAGTATATATATATACTCTACTCTAGAAACACCAACTCCCTTCATGTTTCCTCCTTTTTCACTCTCAAAATTACCTCCATTCAATCTATTGTAGAGTTAAACCATATAAGATCATATTTGGTAATTTAAAAAAGTCATCTTAATCTCTTGATTAGTATAGGATAACCTTATTGATAAATACTAATATATCTATCTATTTATTTTTAACAACCATAGATGGAGATAAATTTACAAATAACTATCTAACCTAATGATATGCTATCATGATAATTGAAACTAAATATTTTGTATTTCTTCAATCCTATTATTGAAAAATTATAATATGAATACATGTGTTTTTATGTACTCAAACCCAACATCAATGTATTGACCACTCTCTCATTTTAAGTTATTCTGCAATTAAGTCAAACAATTATACTAAGGAGCATCAACTAGGACTAAAACGAATCAAGTCAAGCCACATCCAATCCAAACAAGCCTATGTGGGTTTGCGACTTGATAGAATACATGTTGATATGAGTGATTGATGTCTGATTTTGTAGATTTAGAATCTAAATTTTATATATAAATTTTGAATGAAATTTTATACTCTATTTTCTATTTTAATTTATTGATATAGATATTTGGTTACATAACAATTAGATTTCACAAATAGAAGATTGAAATAATTATCAAGAATAAGATTATAAAGTATGTATCATGTAACAAGTTTTGGTAAATTATATTTCAGAAATTGAATAAATTTTGGTAATTTTTATTTTTATTTTGATGTAGATGTCAATTTATAACATTAAGTGGCCTTAGATGTTGGGTTTATCTTATTAACAGTCCGGTTCAAAATTTTTCATTGACTAATAATTAGGTGCAAATTTTGAAACTTTTATGGAGATTATTATCTTTTAGATTTTGTCGGATACAATTATATTATTAAAATGCTAAACGACATAAGTTATTTTTTTTCCTCACAATATTATTAGATTTATTTTATCTATGGCACAAAAGTATGAATTGTAAAGTAATAGTCAGGGTATTTTGTAGTGATTTATTGAATAAATAATGTTGTGAAAAATTATGGTTATCACATTATAATCGTCAATAAATAAAATTCCACTCAAAACATCAAACACGCAATGCGTATACACATTCGTGTACATGTATGTATATGTATATATATGTGTGTGTGTGTGTGTGTGAGAGAGAGAGAGAGAGAGAGAGAATCACATAGAGAGAGAGGGAGTTTTATTTTCTTGTAATATTTATTCTTTTGTATTTTGTTTTGTCAAATTTTGAATTTATTTATAGTTAAAGATATGATATAATATAATTAATTTTATTTTTCATTTTTTTGTCCACTAATAGATATTTTTATGGGCAATGAAATTCGACCATAAAATATAAACGTCGCACCATATGATAAGTTAGGCATAGTTTCTTTATATGCATAGACTGGCAAGTCGTTCAAATAAGCAATTCTTTGGACTAATAAAAAAGAAAGTTGATCTATTGTGACAAATTGATTGTTAATTTAATTTTCTCCCGATTTTTGTAGTGAGAAACATTTTTTTTTTTAATGTGTTCGTAGACTTTGCATGTGCCATCAATCTCCCGAATTTGAAAATAAAAATAAATAAATTAATAAATTCATGCCTATATATTCCTCGATCCTAGTCATGTACTTCTAGTGCTGACACGTTATTTCGTAGTCTTTTTCTTTTTTTTTTTCTTGATGAAACTGAAGAATATTCTCTTTATTTATTTTTCTTTTGGAGCTACTAGGTTTTAGGAAATAATTCAATTAGTGGACCCGTGACATATATATATATATGGTCCAATAATTTTTTGGATGCTATTATGAAGCAAAGTCAAGGTGTATGTACACATGAATGCTTCACAAAATAAATATACTAATTGTTAATTATATAAAGCCTTACACACGTATAGTAGATAATGATTGTATATTTATTTAGACTAAGCAACAAATTGGATGACTTTGCATGGAAGTTTGTTGATTTAATTAGCAATAACATGCCCATCAGCCCAAGTGAATGGAAACTTCAGTTTTAGGCTTTAATATATTAAAGTTCAATATCTAAGGGATTATTTTAGATGTTGAAAAGTTATACTTTCTGATTAGATTAATTAATTTTATGTGTTAATTATTTCCTACAATTACTTTATGCATGTAATTTCTTGGCAACCTTCCACAATCCACCTTATCACAAGTGGTACACATTAATATAACTTAATCATTTCGACACTTGCTTTCAAAAACATTGGTATTTTATACATACAAATATATAGGATATATCGTATACAGCCATTCAGATTGTGAGATATAAGGTTTTTTGTCGATCTATATTTTTAAAAAAATAAGATCGACACCTATACAAATTCAATGTAATAGATTTTAATAAATGATATGTATGAAAATTTTATGTACTTACATGTATGAGAAAAATTAAAAAACAAATTACTCATTTTGAGTAATGGATTAAAAAGAAAATAGCAAGTGGGTTCGTATGCCCCACACGCACCCCAACTTCAACGAGTAGTCAAGTACAACCCAAAGTTCACTTCCAATTATTATTATTATTATAATAATTATGAAATTAAGTAAGACTATAATGGTATCTTAAATACTCTTAATAGTGACGAGTCACTTTCTTAAACCTCCAATCATTGTCGAAACAGTTCAGTGATTAAAACATAAAAAATTAACCGTCTCCTTGCTCAAGTGGCCCGTTATTCTTAACTTCATCAAGAATTATGTATATAGGATATTTTTGTTTTAAATATTAATAATGATAACAATAATAACGTCCTTCGATTGAATATTTTTTTTATAACCAAGTTAAAATGAAAAGTGAAATTATAATTTTAGGATGTTTTAAAATATAATAATATAATATTTGAATATAATTAAAATATTAAAATATATTTTTTAATATATAGTTATGATAAATTTAATATTTTTATTATATTTAAATATTAAATTATTATATTTTAAAGTCCGTAACAAAACATGCATAGTTTGATTGTGTAAGTTTTTCTGGATAGATGGAGTAATTATATTTATTGATATTCCGTTCGATGAAAAAATTACTCTTGAAAAAATATATCTTTAAAAAAATTATGAATTAAGATATAATATATTTTTTTAATTATATTTTATTTTAAAATTTTTTTATTCCAAACGCAACTGCCACGAAAAGAAAGCCACGTTTTCTGTGGCAGTACATCAACGGTCATTGAGTTGTATTGTAAATGGACGGATCATGTCGTGCCACGTCGCCACTATCTAGGCTCCATCATTAGGATGCAGAAATCATAGTCTCTCAGTTTCACAATACCTATAGTTTTAGAAATTTTTATCTTCCTTTTAAAATATGGCTTTAGTAAAACTCAAAAATACATTTATGGTTTTTTCTATTTTTTTTTTATATTATCTTGATTAAATTTCCAATCTCAATCTTTAATGAAGGATATCTAGCTGATATATATATAAATATGTATACATATATATGTATATATTTTTTTTGGAAACATAAAATATATTTATTAGTTGCTAACATTGAATTATTTAATAATTTTTTTAATTGGGAGGGAGATCGTCTTTAACGTCTGTCTGTTTGCGTGTGAAAGGAGAGAGAGAACCTTCCTTTCGTTTTCTGTTTTTGCTTTTGCTTTGTTTTGACGTAAGATGACATCACCAACAGGTGATTAAATAATATGAATAATTATATTTACGGTATTTATTTGTACTTTGTTAAGGTGGACTATCATTATTTTGGTTTTTTTACGGTATTTATTATTAAATAATATAAATAATTATATTTAATATATACATAAAATACATAATTAAAAGATTTTGATCTTCATAATGTTTTCTAAAAACAAAATATACAGTTAGAAAATATATCCCGAGCATGACGAATAATAAATAGAATTTATGAACAATTGCTTAGTGGAATGACGAAAATAAGTATTTAATATGATACAATTTGCAAGAGAAATGGATTTCTCTTTCTTACCTTCTTTCCACACAAATTTTCTATGCACTACACAAATTGATAGAAAGAGAAATCCAAACCTCATAAAAATATTTAAACTCTACCGTTCATTAAAATTAAAATTTAATATCTATAGTCTATCATGGCATAAAATGTGAAAGGCTTATAACTCACTATTTATGGCCATTAGTGTTCAATTCATGGCCACTAACATGACCACTAGTATCAAAATATGTAACTTTTAGAATTATTATATGGACCACTAAAGAGTATTAATGTTGAAAATATATAACTCATGCAATATACAAATGTTAGTAAATTGAAATATACAAATGTTAGTAAATTGTAAGAGTTGTAACTTGCACTCATGACCAATATATGTAACTCAATGAATTTAACTAAAATGATTACAAAAGTTACTTAATCATAAAAATTATTCTAACGGTTAAAACTTTTTTGTACGAACAAAAAATAAATATATCCTGCAAATCATTCTCGTGTCACATAGTTCGATTTGTCTGGATTTTAGCATTATTGTTTTTCCAAATTACACAAATTGTATAATATGAAATGCTGCAATTTCCAGTGCTAATTAACCGAAAGATCATGATTCAATGTGAATTTAATGAGAATCTAGAGATGTATAAGGTGAACTATAGCCTCTGGAGTTTAGCTTATAAATTGGGATAGGACAAAAACATGTAAATTAGTTTCTCATATGAAAATAGATTGAAAATCTAGAACCGGAAAAAACCCAAATTTTTAGATTTTTTCCATGATTTGAAAGCACAATAAACTTATACTCAACTCAGATTATCACAGGAATTACTCAATTTGTTAATGGAGAATAGCAAAAAAATATTATTCACTAAAATTTTGATCACCTTAATAAATGAAAATTTTAAAATTCACTATTACTCTATTTTAAAATGACATAAAAGCTCCTTGATATATAAGTAGACAAACACATAATCATGAGAAATTTCGTCACGAACAACAAATAGTTGAGAAATTAAATTTAGCCATTTCATTGTGTGTGTTTTTTCTCTTCATTTTGGAGGCTGCTTCGTCTTCTTCTTTTTTTAATCATATGCAAAGGTTTTAGCAACTCGGTTTGGGCGGTTAAGAATGAAAGTTAGAAATTGAACAAACAATTAATGAACGGTTCAGTTAATTTCGGTTTCGTAAAAATTAAAAAGCAAAATCAAACTAAATCAATAGCTGATGTTTCGGTTTGATCCGTTTGAAGATCGACCAAACACTTAAATAAGTCAATAGCATTAATACAAATGAAAAAAAAAATAGCTGGTTCAAGCATGTTTTTCACATAGTTACAGAACAATAGCAACTAACAAGCTAACCAAAATTTGAAACTAAATAAAAATATATCAATTGAAAAAAAATATAAATAGTAGTAGAAAAGACACTCGCTCACACATCACTAACAATTAGCAAGTAACAACAACAAATAGCAAGCAGCATCCTTCAACAACAGTCATGTAAGATTACATAAATATATATTATTATTTTATAACTTATTAATATATATATATTATGAATGAATTTATACTACAATTTTATAATGGGAAATAGTAGTTTGGGTCGGTTCCAGCGCTTCAGTTTATTCCTAAATTAAAATTTTAAACTATGCATTCTCGGTTTGATGTTTTATCAACCCGCTGAACTTTCTGTTATTTGGTTTAGTTTGATTAGCTAACGAGTCAATTTGATTCGGACAGTTTAAACGATCTATGAACAACCATACTAATTCTAAAGTAGAATAATACTTTTTTAAAATATAGTTATCATACTAAAAAAGTTCAACTTTGCAGTTTTCTTCATTTTAAGGTGTGGTATGGTTCTAAAATGACGGGCTTTAAATATTTTTGTTTGGTACTTTGGACCTTACACATAAGGCTACTTAATTATGTTCCTTGTTTTATATGGTTCAAAATAGATGTTCCCAATAAATAACTTAATTCGGAAGCTAATACTAGATATCCACTTTTTTTTTATGTATTATAGATCTCAAAACTAATAATACTATAACGCAATAAAAAATTAGAAATAATTTCTATGAATTAGACTGTTTAGGCTAGGTAAAAAATAAGAAAAAGGAAGTTTATTTATGATTTAAATGTGTTAATATAATTAAGATAGAGCCCACATGGGAACAAAATGACACGGCCATGATAGTGATTTATATGATGGATGCTTATCCATACTAATTACTCCTCCGTACCATTTTAATACATTTATATTATTTTTTATTTTGTTTCAATATATAATTTAAATTTTATTTTAAAAAAATAATTAAAAAATTATTTTACTAAAATGTCAATATATATTATTATTATTTAATTATTTCATTCATTATAAGTTATGCACAATTGTGATATTAATTAATGGTATTACAAGAAATAGAATAAAAATATTTTAAATTTTAATAATATTAATTGATACATGTTAATATTTGTGATAAAAAAAATGGACTTATTCAAATGGAAGTAATGAAGTGGGATGGTGCTATGGTATGTATATAGAGAGAGAGACTTTGGTAATGATTACAAATGGGGTCGTGATAGCAATGCCTCTTTTCGTAGAAATAGTAAATAATTAACTTTCATTACTACATTGTAACAATTAGAGAGAGAGAGAGAGAGAGAGAGAGAGAGTCACTATGGCGCAGCCACAGCCGTCATTTGTACATCTTCTGTCCGTTTTCTATTTCGTTATGATTAATAATAATTATTGTACTAGCTCCAGCTGTATTAAATTTTCAAATCAACTTAGTAGTGAATGGGAAATAGGTACGTAAAATCAAGAGAAATGATATAAAAAGACTTCTGATTTAAATTAATATTTAATTATAAAATTATTCTCAAAATTTACTTTATTGCAAAATTTTGTTTATTTGACTCAGAAAATTTTTAAGGTGTCATATTATATTTGGAGTGTCATAGCACCGTTTTCCAAACTCATATTTCCCGCTCCAAAATAATTATTTATATTTTTATTTTGGTATATCTAAAAATAATGTCCATTTCTAAAAGATAAAATCAACAAAAATTTAAAATTTCTAATTTGTCCCTTCATATTAAGTGTATTTTGGTAATTATATATATTAAAATTATATTTATTATGGACAAATTTGTAAACTTAAAAACGATTTAATACTTTTGAGCTCATTTTATTATTTAATTATTAAAATTTTAACTTTTGAATTAGATAATTTTTGTTTTTTGCGACTGATGAAGTATTTCAAAAAGATGCTCTCTTCAATATATATTTACATGCTGTCAATCAAATAGAAAAATAAAAAATATTACACAGTGATTTAGATAAGAGTTTCCATGTATTTTCCTAAGAGATCTCCTAGATTGAGTTAATTACCAATTTACTAGGCTTAGATATGGTGCAACTTCCATATTAATTAGGAATTTTGACAATTACCTGTCAAATTCTTATAGATTTATTATCACATAAGCATACGCTTTGAGTTATGAAAATACTAATATTCAAGAATATTTTCTCCCCTTTTTTAAACTTAACAGCCATAACTCTATAAACAATTATTAATACATTTGAAAAAATATCGGTTGCGATATCTTAATATTAAGATTTATATGAAAATTATTCGCAAATCTTAAATTACAGCATTATAATAATAACATATAAAGCTACACAGAATAAAAATGACATACAAAATGATGTACTATATATTATATACTATATATATATTTATATTGACTAAAAAAGCAATTCCAAAAAGGAAATTAGAAGGACAAGGAGATAAACTTTACAAAAGAGAACTGATTTTTTCCGAAACAGAAAAGGCAGTGGGATCGTTCTAGAGAGAGAACGAAAAGCCCCAAATTCTGGTATAAAAAGGATACTAAGCCATGCCCACCTACACTCACAATAAAACCTTTGAGCTCCTCTCTCTTTCTGTATTTCCTTAGCTTCAATTATTATTATTATTATTATTACAATATAAATATCTAATCCTTGAATTAGATAGAAGACATATATATACTTGCTATTGTGTTTCT
>MKEJ01039271.1:0-14589 GCA_001753735.1 Embelia ribes
TGATTTTTGAAGAAGTGATCTATGCATGTATTGGTAGGTGACGAGATGTATGATTGACTATGGTGATGCATATACTATTCATGTTTATTTTTAGACTTATACATGTGATATACTACTTAAACTCCTCCTTATAGTTTTGTTGAGGATCTGACCGTATTCCTTTTTGCATATGTATCTCTTGCCTAACTATTTACAGGCATTGCGAAGGATTAAGACTGACAGGAGAAGTTTAAGCATTGAAGATGCTTGGAAGTATTGACGTATTCAAGGTGCAACTATTGATGTATATATTGATTTTCTTGTGCCTTAAGTAGCTTTTATTGTAGTTTGCTATTTTTATACCTTAAGTGGCCTTTATTGTAGATTGATTTTTTCGCGTCTTAAGTGACCTTTGTTGTAGATTGATATTTTTGTGTCTTAAGTGGTCATTGGATGTAGAATGTTATTCAAGCCTTAAGTGACATTTATATTACATATTGTTGTTGTCTTAATGGTGTGTACAATATTCAGAGGCAATAACAGAATGTAATATACGTTATCTGTATTGACTGTAGTTGTACAAAGTTAGATATGTTCTTGCACTTGTACACGAGATACAGAACATATTTATACCTTCTTCCTTGTCTTTTAGGAAAGCGTACAATTTTTTTTGGGGTTGTAAACAGGAGTTGATAGGTGGCATTGTTCAGCTGCAATGCTTTGTATTGTACTTGATGTTATAAATTGGAGTTGTACAGTTATATAAATTATAAATTTTAAACAGGATGTATGGTTACCCATTTTACATTTGATGGCATGTTAATTACTGTAGACAAGGATAGGGTTGGTATAGTTATCGTAATTTCTTTATAAGCTCACGTCCCTGGGTTTATGGAGATTCGGGGCATGATAATGAATGTTAAATAGCACAAAGAAATGTACATATTATAATGTACGACACCAATGGTATGTATACTGATACAAGTTTCACAAATTCGTAGCCTATATATTTAAAATTATTTTTTTTAGGCTCACAATCATAAAACCAATACTCATATACCTATCACATAAAACCAAACATAATATTAAGACATGTTGTACATGTCGATTACATATATAGACTCAAATTTATATTGCTATTTTTAATCTACTCGTACCTTATAAGCCTCGAATGAATAATGATTGAATACGAGACTCCAAACTTCAAATCCCCTTCCATAAACCCTTAAAAATGATCTAGATCCATCGCTCAAATCAAGATGAGCCTGTAGATGAAAATGATATATATGTGATAAGAAACAAGTTTATCAATTTTGTTTTGAAAGACACAAATGACACGTATATCAAGAGAGATAAACGAGTAAAGAATAAAAGCAGGCTTGCATCAATTTGAAACTCTCGTAATAGGGAACTCGATTATCAACTTTTTGAAAGCAAAAGCTCGTCGGAGCTCGAAGAATGAATCGAATGAAATTTGAAGTTTGAGATATCACCTCCACCTCCTTCTCTCTTTCTCTCCTACATTTTTCTCAATTGGGAAAGTGGCTTTTTGAGCCACCAAGCATGAAAATAAAGAGCAAAAAATGAAACAACAAAATAGAGCCGTCTGACGGTTGCTGATTCAATGTATCTGGCCCCTGTTTGTCGGCAGACACAGGTCGAACAAACTGTCAATAGTACAAATTTCTAAAATTTTCTCAATTTTTGGAACTTTGTCATTTTGTTTGACCATAGCATCTGACTGTCGGACAGTTGTCGGACGCATTACTCTTAACCACTAATATTGACTTTCAAACACTTGTTTTATGCATAAAATTCGTATATCTATGCATGATTAATATATTGTAACTTATTTTAATACCTCTTAACACATAATTAACTCCGTAATAAATTATTAACCCATTACAAAGGCACAAAGCACAATTTAACATCTAATTATGCATTTAAGCATATTTGAAGATATATGAAAAATATGCTAAGTATTTCCTAATACTTTCACAACTCACATAGCAACCATAACACAATACAAATATATAAATGAAACATTAAAGCTGGTAATAATATTATTTATGTACGCAAAAGATTTAGACGTATTTTCGGGATGTTACATCCTCCTCATTTTACAAAATTTCGTCCCTAAAATTAGTATAAACCACAAAGCAATAAAGATATACCAAAATCGATGAATAGCTTTGGAAGAATAGCCCAATAAATCGATGTTTTTCCCTTTTTCCAAAAATGCATAATCCCTTTCTTGGGCGGAACTTTCAAAAAGATATGATCTCCTACCTTGAATGTCAATGGTCATCTACAAACGTCCATGTAACTCTTGTAATGACTCCGAGCAGTTTCTAATCTCTGTTTAATCAATTGCACATTCTGAGTGGCTTTCTGAACTAAATATGGACCCAATAAATTATTGTCTCCCACTTCAGCCCAATATATTGGAGACCAATAAGAATGCTCATACAAAGCCTCAAAAGGTGACATCTCAATATGCGAATGGTAACTATTATTGTGGGCAAACTCAATCAGATTCACGTGCTCTTTCCAATTCTCCCCCGAAGTAAAGGGCATATGCACGAAGCATGTCTTCGAGCTTTTGAATAGTTAACTCAGACTGGCCATTTGTTTGTGGATGGAAAGTAGTACTCAAAGATAGTTTATTCCCCAAAATTTCCTGGAGACCAGACTAATGTTGCGTTCGAAGCGAGAATTGCAATCTGACACAATAAACACAGGAACCCCTTGTAATCGAACGATATAATCAATGTACTTTCGACACAGTTTATCAATTGAGTCAGTCGTACAAATAAAAAGAAAATGGGCTGATTTTGTCATTCGGTCCAGAATAACTCATATCGCATCACAACCCCACCTCGACCTGGGCAATATAACTATAAAATCCATAATAATCCATTACTATTTCCACTCGGGAATGGGCAACGGCTTAAGCAAACCCCTCTAGCACTTATGCTCGGCTTTGACTTGCTGACAAGAAACAAAATTTACCACATCTTTCTTCATGCCCAATCACCAGAAATGATGCAAAATATCATGAAACATTTTGGTACCATCGGGATGTACAACCAACCGAGAATGATGAGATTCTCGTATAACCTCATTACGAATAGAAATAGGAACGAATAGATATTTTGGAATCGTAAAGCCCAATCAATGGTGATAGTCTACCTATACAATCTATGCTCACAAAGAATACGTACTCGATACACATCCAATTCTTCATCTCTTCTATAAGCCTCAATCACATGAGTAGTCAATATTGGTTGAGCAACAACCATAAATAACAAAACAAGATCACCAGATTCCACAATCTCCAGCTCAAACTCATAAGAACCTAAAGTAATTTTTATTTGTCCACCGCAAGACAAGTGAGAGTGTAATGAGTTTTCCAACTTAAGGCATCCGCCACAACATTCGCCTTTCCCGGATGATACTCGAGATCAAAGTTATATTGCTCGAAATATTCCATCCATCTCATTTGTTTCATGTTTAAGTCTCGTTGAGTGAACACATATTTGAAAGACTTATAATCCAAGAAAACTTCAAACGTTTAACCATAAAGTTAGTGTCGCCAACACTTTATCGTGAATACTAATGCACCGAACTCTAAATCATGTGTAGGATAATTTTTCTTGTGCACTTTTAATTACCGCAAAGCATATGCAACTACTCTTCTGAATTGCATAAAAATACATCCCAACCCTTCTTTAGATGCATCATAATAAACCGTATAACCCACACCTCGCTTTAGAATTACAAGAATTGGAGCTGAGGTTAACAATATTTTCAAACAAAGAAAAGCCTCATTGCATTGTGAGTTCAATTCGAACTTCACACCCTTGCACGTAAGCTGCGTCATAGGGGTTGCCAAGCTAGAAAAATCTTGCACAAAATGATGATAATAGCTAGCAAGCTCCAAGAAACTCCGAATATCAAAAATAGATTTAGGTCGTTCCCAATTGGTAACAGCCTCAATTTTAGATGGATCTACAGAAACCCCATTATTTGACATAAAATGCCCAAGAAATCGAACTTTCGATAACAAGAAATCACATTTTGTGAATTTGGCATAAAGATGATATTCCTGAAAAGTAGATAGAAAACATGAAGGTGTTCTCGATGTGCCTCCTCAAACGGCGAATACATAAGAATACCATTGATATACACAACCACAAAACGATCTATATATGATTGGAAGATTCGTTTCATCAAGTCCATAAATGCCACAGGGGCATTCGTCTAACCAAAGGGTCACACAAAACTCATAATGCCCGTAACGCATACGAATGCAGTTTTAGAAATGTCTTCTTTTCGGACCCTGGGCTGATAATAGCCAGTGCCCAAATCGATCTTTGAAAAGAACCTCGAACCCCAAAATTGATTGAAGAGATCATCAACCCTTGGCAAAGGTATTTGTTCTTGATAGTCATATGGTTCAATTTTCGATAGTCAATACACATCCGTGTTGTCCCGTCTTTCTTTGGAACAAATAGAGCCAGAGCGCCCCAAGGCGATGAAATTGGATGTATGAAACCCTTAATCTTCAAATCATCCAATTGGGCCCTCAACTCCTCCATTTTCTCAGGTGTTAACTGATAAGGAGAGATAGAAATTGGTTTTATTCCTGGCATTAATTCAATATAAAACTCTACCTTCCGTTCGGGAGGGAGGCTACAAAGATCGTCGGGAAATAAATCCGAAAAATCACAAACAACCGGCATATATTCAACCACAGAACTTACCTCCCCAGACAAAGATAGACCAGCTAGCATACACCACAAGGTAGCCTAAGAATGCCTCGAATACGGAAAAGTATAATCACGTTCCCCCTAAAAAAACACGAACTCCTTCATGAGTCTCCATAGCATGGAAATATGTCAACCAATCCATACCAATAATCAGGTCAAATTCTAGCATACCCAAAATCAGAAAATCATCTGCAAAAATATGATAAGCAATGATCACCTCACAATCACGAACCACGTGATCTATATAAAAAGTATGCTCCCCCGGAGTATCTACAAAGATAGGATCATCTAGGCATTCAATAGATAATTCTAGCATAGATGCAAATTGAGATGCAATAAATAATCTAGATGCTCCAATATCAAATAAGATATTCTACAAAGTAGATAGAAAAGGTACAATACCTTGCACAAAGGAGGGCTCAACTACATATGGAGCCTCAGACATAACAATGGCATGCATATGTGACGTTTGACCCTATTGATAACAATCACATGTAACATTGTCCGAATAACCACGCCTCAATAATCCAGACCCCTGATATCCACCTCGGAAGTCCCCGCACCCTGATGAGAAATGAAGTAGGTGTCACAAATGGTAGCCAAGAAGCTGCTACCTGAAGGAGACGAAGACTAAGTAGATTTTTTAGAGCCACCATGAGTAGAGAAACTATTGGGACACCGATTCTGTATGTAGTCTTTTTTGCCATAACTACAACAAAAGGCATGTGGGCATAAAGACTGAATATGCCCTTCGACACCATAAATTTGGCAAGTTTTAAGTTGATAACACTTAGTAGATAAGTAGCCTTGCTAACCACAATTGAAACACTTCAGGACCTGAACTATTATCAAACCCGAAAAAGCAATAATAGAAGGCTGAGAAAGCCAATGGGAAAAAGTAGAAAAGGCTTCGCGTGGACTTTTCTTATTGCCTCTGCCACCAAAGTTCGTACATCCCACACTATTTTAACCCCAACATGATTATCACCGCCACAATTACCACACTTATTCCCTAAATCATGAACAAAAGATGCTCTTAACTGTTGGCCCGAAGGCCTAGGAGGTTGAAAATTAGAATGAGACTCTATAATACATTGTCTAGTAAGCAGGCAAGATTCACATTCCATAGTCGCAGTTACATAATCAATATAAGTTTTATTAAGTCCTAAAACAATGAAAATTTGAATTGATGGGTGTAAACCCCAAACGAATCCATGATATTAGAGATTCTCCATAGAAACAAGCTATGGCGCGTAGCGTGAAAACTATGTAAACTTCATTTGATACTCACATGCCGAATGATTCTTTTAAACAAGATTAAGAAAATCCATCCTTTTTCCTTCCTGAAGTGTATCGGGAAAGAAAGTATCTATAAGGAGATGATGTAATGCATTTCAAGTGATATTGCTTTGCCCATACATGTCTACTTTACTCTTCCACCAAATTGTAGCCTTGCTGCATAAGTAGAATGGCGTCATCACCATTCAAAGTTCACCATCCATCATCTAAACTGAATCAACAATATACTCTAGATCTATGATCTAATGCCCGGCCACGATAGGCTCTAGTTCACCCAGAAAGCTAGGGGGATCCATTCACCTGAATTGTTTTTGAGTTACCAAGACTCGAATCTCGGAACTCACTCCTCTTTCTTCCATTACTCCTCTTGACATTTGTTGGAATGGCTCTTCTATTGCTTGAACTATATTATCATCAAAACAAATATGAGCATATCTCAGAGGCCGAGATTAAGGCTTAGAAGCCTCTTCCCCACTCTCTTGACTCATCGTTTCCTAAAGCTGAGGAATGTTCTTCGCTTCATCCACATCTACCATTGTTTGTACTTGAGTGCCCATTTGTGGAGACTCGTCTTCAACATGAGCTCCAATACTACCTCCACATCCTCCTATAGCCCTTCTGCTTCGACTTTCATTGTCTCGACGTCCAGAGTCTAGGTTTCCTATATGGCATGCTATTATAATCTTCACACCAAAAAAGAAACTTATAAGTTCACAATTACAATTAGATAGACCTATATGAAGTATATCTCAGGATAAGAAAAATAACACACATTAATTACCCCTATCACAATCACAAAACACAAAACACCAATCCAACCCAACTAAAGACCCCTACCCAAAAGCCACCAAAGTTTATGTAATCTGGTTAGATCTGATACCAACCTATCGCATCCTAAATTCTGGGGAAACCGGAGACACGAGCCCCTAAGACATAAAATAGATAAGAAAGTATATAAAACTTATCTGATAGCACAAATATGCCAAAATACATAAACATGATAAATCAGAGTCTGCACATGTCCCTTACACAAATCACACCTTGCTTACATATATATATAATAACCCTAAAACATAGGCTTTTCCAAGTCTACAACATAAAGCAAGCATCTTGCTTGTCCAAAAATAGTTACATATACATAAGTTTCTGAGTCTATTACACACTAATGTTGAGACTACAATATAAGGCTACAAAGTCTACATTATATTAAAGCCTCAACACTACAGAAGAATACATAATCATCCACAATAACCTTCGAGCAATCATATTTGCCTTGGATTCGCATCATAACCTAAAAACAAAGTATAGAATGATGATACAAAATGGAAAAAAAAAACTAAAAGTTAGATTACCAATTAACAAGCTAAATAAGAAGCTATGATGTAGTCAACATGCATGAACATACTCATACACATAACATGAATTCACATAATCTCAAAAGATAAGTTTAACATGTTATCAATATAAAAGTTTTATAGATAATCTTCTCGTAATAAGAATGTCCATAATACATAAACCCTAAAACTCAAACCTTTATACACAAACACAAACACAATCAAAAGCATAACACCCCGTCTACGACTCAAGGGTAAGTTAAGATGGTATCTCACAAAGGGAGGAAAAAATGGGTGGTACCCATCCTACAATCGATGCACTCTCGGTACAAAGTAAATCATAAGCTCAACTCTTATATGGTTCTAACATACTGAATTGTCAAGTCGCTCTTTGCACAGATTTTTCGATTTTCATGGTAAAGCGCTTGGCCTTCTTCTTAAACACAATCACAAAGGTTTTAAAAAGGCGATACTTAGTCCCGAAAAGAAATTAAAAGACACAAAACCTAACCTGAATGTAATTGTTTCCAATGTATACAATGTTATACTCTTTTTGAATAAAAAATTATACATGTACAATGTATATCATGAACGGATGCTAATGGGCATGGTACAAAGAAATATACATGTTACAATGTATAGCACAAATGGTATGTATATCAATACAAGTTTCACAAATTCAAAGTCTATACATTTAAAACCATTTTTATGGGCTCACAATCAAAAAAGCAATATCTATATATCTAACACATAAAGCTAACACATTAAACCAAACACAAAATCAAGACATGTTGTACATGTCGATTACATACATAGATTTGAATTTATATTACTATTAATAATCTACTCGTACCTTATAAGACTCGAATGAATATCGATCGGACACGAGACTCCTACCCCTAAACCCCCTTTCACCAACCCTCGGGAATGATCTAGATTCGTCCCTCGAATCAAGACAAAGATATAGATAAAAATGATGTACTAGAAGTAAGAAACAAGTTTATCAAGTTTGTTTCAAAGGCACAAATAATGGAAGAAAGAAGAACAAGACTTACGTCAAAACGATGCTCTCGAACCAAGGAACTTGAATATATGGTTATTTTTCGTAAACGATAACCCGAAATAGATGAATCATTCGAATGAAATTTAGGGATTTTCTAATCACCACTCAAGCTCTCTTTCACTATCGCGAAATGTGGATAGTGAAAAAAATACTTTTGGATCAACCAATTACGAAGATAGGGCCAACATACAAAAACAGAAAACATAGTCGTCCTACGGTTGTTGAGTCGGTATGTTCGACCCCTCCATCGGCGAGCAACCGTTGGACAAACAGTTGGCAGTACAAATTTTCAAAATTTTCTTAATTTTTGGCCCAATTTTGGGACTTTGTTATTTTGTCCGACCATAGCATCCGACAGTCAGACAAGCGTTAGATACGTCATACTCAACCACTAATATTGACTTTCAAACTTACTTTATGCATACAAAACATATATGTATACATGTTTCACATATTATAACATATACCAATACATATAAACATATGATTAACTCCAAAATGACTTAGTTAATATATCATAAAGCACAATTAGCACCTAATTATGCATTTAAACATGTATGAATGCATGTAAAAATATGCTAAGTGTTAAACCCTATTTATCATACCAATATTAATCACAAATAATGCATTAAAACTATTAATGCAATCATTTATATACGTGAAAAATTATACGTATTTTCGGGATGTCACATTTTATTTATTTTCAAAAAATTGCCCACCATGGCCCGTATTTTATTTTCACAAAAATGCCACATCTTTTCAAAATACCAACTCATGTTTCCTAATAAATATTACCAACACATATATACATACATCTTAACATCAAACTTATTTCTTCACATATCAATTCATACTTGCACATCTTTTACGCCACATATATCATAATTTCGCTATTTCTTATGCCAATCATAATTTTTTGCATACCATTTCATAATTTCACACTTAACACTATATTTAGCACGCATCATGTCATACGCCATGCCAATTTACATCCAAATACACACATATATTATACAATAATTATCGTAAGTCCTATTCTCCGTAACTAACTTGTACCTGGTCACTTTATCATAGTTTTACCTACTTTAAGCTTAGTTCCTTCACATGCAATGCTATTGGGGCTGAGGATTTTCTAATCTCTCATTTATTGATTCTCAAAAGGGATTCTATAGATGAAAACCAACGCAGGCATTTCAATTTTGACTATGCCCGACCATATCAATCTTCCGATAGCTCTACACATTTCAAAAACAGCTTCATTTCATGCTCAATCTAGTTTCAAATGTTACAATTTTTCTCACAAAAGAGTTTAGAAAACTTTTTTGCCACATACGTTTCCATATTTCTCCAAAAAGAGTAGAGTTTCATCGAAATGACACCTTGTTCTCATGAATTTATCAAGAAACACAAAGTTTTAGATTCATTAATGTTTTAAAACTTCATTAAATATAGAATAAACTTCAGAGAAAGAGGTTGCTCACCAAAACACATGCCATTCTTCCAGTAAGAATGGTTCATAACCTTTGTATAACACATGCATGCTCATAATCTCACGAACCTTGTGTTTTCTCCTCAATTCCTTTTTTGTCTCTCTTTTTCTCTCTCTGTGCATACGAATGAGTAAATAATGGAATTTTGAGTGAAATTTGAGTGTTAACACTCCGTTTTTTGAGTTTATATGGCTGTCACACGTGCAACACACCGTTTTTTTTAAATTGTGAACCTCAAAATTAGTCGATTATTTTTCCCAAATCAATCAACTACTTTACCCAAAACCATTTTCTCCAAACATAAAAGTTGTAGAAAATTGAATTACCTTTCTGAAAATATATTATAATAGTCATTTTGATAAATGGTTTAAGAGATATGACCAAAATACTCGGACACTGTCAAGCTATGGGAAATTTTCAAATGTCTCTTAATCAGTCCTTTACTTATTAAAAATCATAACATTGACCTCCTTCGAGCATCAGTTGACAGTCTATGCCAAATTTTAAAATTTTATGGACGTTAAAAATACATTTGATTACGAAATATTATTTATTTAAGTATGTATGAATAAAAATAATATTATTATTTCTTACCTTTATATTTATAATTTTAATTTATTTAATTTATTAATTCATTATATAAATAATAAATATAAACAAAATCTCTTTTTAAGCAAATGAAGAAAAAGGGAAATAGAAAAATAGAATAGAAGAAAAATATAAATAATAGAAATATAAATAGAATAGCTTAATAAAAAATTTATTATTTCTTAGCATTAAATATTAAAATTTTATAATATAAAATTTAATTTTAAATTTTAATAAATATATAGTTTAAATATTAAAAATTAAATTCAATTATATGTTTATTATATAATTTAAAAAATGATATTTTTACATAAATACTTTAAAAAATATAATTATTTATTTATTTAAATATTAAAATTATTTTTATATACCTAAAATTTAAGTTTATATGTCATATTTAGTGGTTTTATGCTCAATAATTATTTTTAAATATGAAATTTTAATTTTAATTTATAATTATTATTTAATTATTTTAAAAATATTTATTTATTTTTTTAATTAATAAAATTAGTGGAGTGAGTGGAAATAAATAGTGAATTTTTAGATTTGAAGAACCAAGATTTTTCATTTTAAGTAATTACTAAATAATGTAATAGGGCCAAAAATTAACATTACCTAATTTTTTGTTCTCTAAAATAGAAAAATAAACCCTTATATGGAATATGATGGAGATGCTCTTAGTAATCACCAAAAATGGCGTATTATACTAATACATCCCCCCAAGACGTCTCTTTAGGTTTATGATTTACTTACTTCTCTTGTGGGACTCACAATATGTTATCGATAACAGATTTTTTATAACAGAGTTTAAAAGGCTCAAATCACCCAAATTAGCTAGGCCTACAATATAATTCCTAGTAATTGGCATTTTTTACCATCATACTTTTAAAATTTTGAACATCTCATCTGCGAAAGCAGGCAGAACATTTGGCTTGCGTATGCTTCATACGACGAAACCCTGAAACGATCACCGAAACCCCTACTAACGGATTCCTAGGAATTCGATATATATCCTCCGACTACGAAATAGCCACACTTGTGATAGAAATCTTTGTACAACTTATAGTAATTTTTGATAGCCGATCGAATAATTCGAAACTTCGATTACATTCCAAGTAAGAAGGGATCGCAACGTAGAGAACATCCACAGGAAATAACAAACTATCTTTTTTCGCCATCTAAAAATTTTATAATAAAACTTTAAACACTTGATAACAATATCAATACGCCGGCCTTCAAAACACAAAAAAATAAATACAAGAAAATATCATTTGTTTCTTGTGAGATCTCAAGTTATAACAAAAGCTATTCTCTTCGCAAACTCTAAACACAGGTCCAAACGAAGCATAAAACACTCTACGGACAAAATTGCTGAAACAAAAATAAAGAAAAAGTTGTGTCCATATATATTTCTGATAAATCTCAACATTGAGAAACTTTTTCAAAGTCAATAAATTGGGTAATGTTAAGGCGTTATGGATAAAAACATGAAGAAAAATTATTTATCTTATATACTTAAATACATTATTTCCAAATATATTTATATTAATAGATAGCATAATTTTAATGCATAATTAGTAGTATAATATATTAAATTAATTAATCGATAGTAAATATATGTAGAGATAAGCAAGTTTTATTGATTATATTTTATTGCATAGGTAATTATTGACTAGGAAAAGTTTTTTCATAAATCAACCCAAAAAAAATAATAAGAGAAAACCACATATATTTACTAAATTGTATTTTACTGATATGTAAATTAAAAATATTTAATTATTTTTAATGTATAAATTTACACTTGACAATTAATTTTTTATTGAATCGCCAACCACTATTGCAGCATTTTTTATAGCAATCAATTTCATCTTCGTACGGTGCACCCTTGAAAAATAAAGGCAAAATGATCAAAAATATAATAAAGTGATTTATTTGACGACTTAAGAAAATTTGAAGGAAATGAAACTTCGTACTAAATTAATAAAAGATGAATTCTGAAGTATGCTTTTGATAATTACCCAAGAAAGAAAAACCTATAAGAATGAGAAGAAGACAAAACAACTTTAGCACAAACTAAATTTATATATATTTATTGTTTTAAAAATGTGAAACCAAATTGTGATCCACCGATAATAACTAGCTTTTCAAATGTCAACATATGTATATGATACACTAACAATGATAATCTTTGTAGAAAATTTCTATGGTAACTTACAATGGCAAACATTGAGTAATAATGACCATGGACTTTGATAGCAACCCCAAATCTGCCTCTCTTTGAGGCCAGGGCTTTATCTATCTATCTATATATATATATTATTTTTTTATTTTTTTTAGGGTTAAATGAGATGACAATTATTTTAGTATGATGAATCAGGTTAATTTAATAGTTTTTTTTGTATTTAGTCTGCTTTATTTGTATATTTTACATAATTAGTTTTTCTATTGGCAATTAGATTTAGATTAAATTAGGAGCCGCAGCGCCTTAGGGTTTAGATATTCCTTGCACTAAATCAAAAGGCGCTTTGTAGCAACATGAGCAGCTAGATAGCTAGCTTTGTTGTTCATGCACCGTGATCATAATAATTATGTATTGATCCCTAATTCAGAACTTTTGATTTGGAGTATTTTTTTCATTTTTTGGTAGATTTGTTAATCATGTTCTTTTGCCAAAACAAGTACGTTCAATGGGCTTAATCTAAAAGTAAACACATTACAATTAGAACAAAATATTTGAAATTATTTCATTTTAACATGCTAACAGTTGTTACAAATTGTAAGTATTGAAATTAAATAACATTTTGCCAATGTTAGTTAAGTCGGGCTACTAGGAACTTTACAACGAGTTAAGTCGCCCTCAAGAAATTATTTGATTTACATATGTATTTGCAACATAATTAAAATATATTGGTTCCATATTTAAATAGATCTGACTATCAACTAGATGAATTGAAATGGTCGAAAACCCTAGGTCGCTATTTTTTTCTTCTTCTCAAACTAGACTTATTTGCACACAATTAAATGAGCCAAGATGAGCATTTTAAAATTAATCCCAATTTTATTATTTTTTATATTGGAATGAATTGTGCCATTTGCATAACTACCATTAAAAAATAATTTGTAATGTGTTTTTAAAAATAAATCCAAATTATTTTTGGTAAATATCTCGGCCCATTCCCATCTGTGATCACATCTATAGTCATAAAAAAATCATAAGAAGGCTTTTAACAGACTATGATTGATGGAAGATAACCTGTCAATTAGTTTTAAACAATGTTGCACCTAAACTTTTGAACTTGAGGTTTATTTGGTTTTAGGAGTATTGCTATTACTGTAGAAAATAATTGAAAACCAATAATATGGAAAAGCTGATGTTTCATCATGTTTGGGAAGAGAAAAATATAGGGAAATGAAAAATGGAAAGTAGGAGAAAAATTGAGATCGAAACTAGAAATATGAGTAGCAAACAAATTTTAAATGATGGGATTTATCAAAAAGGTGATGCATGATATCCACTTATATAACAAAGACAAAAAAAGAAATGATGATGTGTGCATATGTGTACCCTTTTCTTTTTCATCACATTCAAATCACATAAAAAGCAGTATTATGATCTTCTGCAACTTGGATTTATTAAAATAAAAATAAATTAATTACTTCCTTCGCCTATAAATAATTAATTCTTTTTAACCATGTATGCAGTTTCCTGAGAAATAAAAAAGTAAATTTTTAATTTTGAAATGGATTACAAATGATCAAATCTATTTTTATAAATTTTTATCTTATTGCATTTCTAATAACTGATAAAAGGGCAATTATTCTGGAATGAGAGAGTATTTCATAATTTAGTTTACTGTGGATGATGCTGACAGATTTTTTTACCATTTTTCACGTATTTATGACGTCATGCCCACGTCCTCAGCAAGTCAGCACCCAAATGAGTTTCCAGGTTGTGTTCGTCTGATCTAGCAAGCTATGCTCAATTTGTTTCTTTTGTTTAATTTGATCACGAGGAATATCTTCTCAACAAGTCTATGCGATTCTATTGTTGCTGGTCTTGCAAG
>MKEJ01039282.1:0-13142 GCA_001753735.1 Embelia ribes
TTGAAACAAGTTTTCAAATATGTCAAAGGTTTGATAGTTCGATATTTTGACCATATCTCACAAACCATAAATCTATATGAACCCAAAATTATAGTTAGATGGGTATTTTATATCTACAACTTTTCAGTTTTGAGCAAAATTTAACACAAATCGTAGAGAGTCAAAATAAAGCCCAAAGTGTTTAGGTTGCAGCAACCATAGACTGATAGTAGCTCGGTATTTTGGTCATATTTCTCAAACCGTAACTTCGTTTAACCTCAAAATTTATAGTTAGAAATGTATTTTAATTATCTACAACTTTTATGTTTTGAGTATAATTTCATTTGAACTGTAAATGGGTCAAATCAGTGTCCAAAGTACCTCAAATTGCACAAGATTTTTTCGGAGAAGACAGAAATTCAACTTTCATTTCATATAAGTTTTTTAATTGGTTTTTAACAACTTTAAAACTAACATTCTTTTCATTAGTTCAATAGCATAGGATTTGAATTCTGGAGTGTACCTAATTCGATGATCTAACGGTAGCTCGGAAGAGTCATCGGAAGTGTGCTATTCGTACACAAGTCCTATTTGGAAAAACAAACAAGAATTCTCATGAAAATGAGATCGAAATCAACAATTCATCCACTAAACATAAACGGGATGAATCTAGAAATAATATATAAGAACAACATAAATAAACGATAAGAATACTTATAGAAAATTGATAAGAATGATACGAGAATTCCGAATCCGAAGTTATAACCCCAAATGGGAAAAATCTTCTTCCAAAAAGCTCGGATTTGGTTCCTAAATGAAACTAACTTTCTTCCTTCTCTCCTTTGTTGTAATGTAATCTAGATTTTGTGAAATAATAAAAGGAATCAAATATTTTTATTGATCAAAGTTGATCCAACCATCATGATACTTATTCCATATCAAATGAAAAAATAGAAAAATTACATTTTGGTCCTTGAGGTTTTAAAAAGTTTTCAGTTTGGTCATATATTTTAGAAAATTGTAGTTCTTTCCCCTAAAAAGAAATTTCATTCCAGAAGTTTAAGTCATACCTTAAAACAATGTTGGGAACTTGTTCCACATGTCTTCTTCTCGTTTCCAAGTATGCTCCTTAACCCCTTGATGCTTCTAAAACACACAAACCTAGTGAATCCCTTTCCTGCGTAAAATCTTCGCCCGACGATTCAAAATATTCACTAGTTGAACCTCAAATGTCACTTTTTCTTCCACTATCAAATTAGAATGATCAAATACGCGAGACGGATCTGTCTCATATTTTTGTAACATCGACATGTGAAAAACTCGATGAACATTCTCTAGTTGCTGTGGTAAAGCCAAATAATAGACCAACTTCCCAACCTTTCCGATAATCTGTAAAGGGCCAACAAATCTCGGTGATAATTTACCCTTCTTTCTTAATCGCATTACTCCTTTCCAAGGCGAGAACTTAAGGAACACGTAATCTCCCCCTTCAAAGGACAATTGATGTCTTCTTTTGTCGGCATAGCTCTTCTGATGACTGTGTGTTGTTACCAACCTCTGTGTGATAACATTTACCACTTCCGATATTTTCTCTGGTCCCAACAAAAGCCACTGACCAAAATTCATCCAAGATATTGAGGATTTACATGGCCACCCATACAACACCTTGAATGATAATGGTTGTTGTAGGCAAACTCGGCTAAGTGCAAGTAATCTTCCCAGCTACTTCTGTAATCAAGCACACATGCTTGTAATATGTTCTTGAGTGTCTGAATAGTCCTCTCAGTCTGCCTATCAGTCTGAGGATGATAGGCAATATTCTTCATCAACCTGGTACCCATAACGTTTTTCAATCCTTCCAAGAAATGCGACATGAATCTGGGATCTCGATTGGATACTATGGTATAGGGTGCACCATATAGCCAAAAGAATTCCTTTACATACAACCACGTTGATGCCTCTGTTCCATCTTCCTTCCGTATTGGTAGAAAATGAACAGACTTAGTCAGTATGATCTTGGCAAACCACTAACAAAATCTATAGTAATGGACTTTCATTTCCACTTCGGTATCTCAAGAGGTTGCATCTTACTACCTATATTCTTTATCCCCTTTGAACTGCTGAAAAGTCAAATATCGAGCTACAAATAGAGCAATATCATGCTTCAAACTCAACCACCAATAAGTGCAACTCAAATTATAAGCATCTTGTTACCACCTGGATGTACCTTTAATCGTGACTGATGTAACTCCTTCAATACTTCTTCTCTCATAGACTTTGGCACATACAATTGACCTCAATATCTCAACTCCCCATGGTCCCCAACTGTCCAAACTTGAGATTCTCCACTATGAGCTCTCGCGATGAACTTTTGAGATCATGTGTTATCTTGCTGAGATTCGATAACCCTGTCAACTAACTCTGATTGTACAAACAAAGTACCCAAAATAATCAGGATCCCCACATTAATGGTCTCATCGTCAAGGAATTCCATTCAGAACTCCCCGAATGTCTTTACTGCATCCCATTCGGCATATATAAGATAAATTAAAGTATACCGAGTCTTACGACCTAATGCATCTGCTACAACATTCTCCTTTCCCGGATGATACTTGAGATCGAAGTTACACTATTCTAAGTACTCCATCCATCTTCTTTGTCTCATATTCAAGTCCTGCTGAGTGAAGATATATTTTAAGGCTTTTATGATAAGAAAAAACCTTAAACTTTTCTCCCTAGAGATAATACCTCCAAATCTTTAATGCAAAAATAAAAGCCCCCAACTCTAAATCATGTGTCGGATAGTTATGCTCATGTATCTTCAACTGTCTCAACAACTAACTTTTCGGTTAATATCAAAATACAACAAATACTTTCTTTTGAAGTATCATAGTACACAGTATACCCCACTCCCCTTTCAGGAATAATCAACACAGGAACGGTGGTCAATAATTCCTTCAGTTGAACAAAAGATGTCTCAAACTTAGCACCCCACTCGAATTTGACCCATTTGTATGTAAGGCGGGTCATATGAGACGCTTTTGTAGAGAAATCTTTTACGAACCTACGGTAATGACTTGCAAATCTTAAGAAATTGTAAATCTCAAAGACATTCTTGGGTTGCTCCCAATTTGATATTGCTTACACACTTTCAGCCGATACAACATGCCCCAAGAATTTCACTTGTCGAAGCCAGAACTCGCACTTCGATAACTTTGCATACAACTGATGCTCTCGAAGTATCGACAACGTAACTCTCAAATGCTCCCGATGCTTCTTTTCGGTCCTCGAATACATCAGAATGTCATCGATAAATACGATAACAAATTGGTTTATGTATTCCCGGAACACCCTATTCATCAAATCTATGAACATTGCCGGAGCATTCGTCAACCCAAATGGTATGACTAGGAACTCAAAATGCACATTCCTAGTCCTGAACACAATCTTCTTCACCTACTCTTTTCGGACTCTTAACTGATGGTAGCATAAATGAAAATCAATCTTCGAAAAACAGTTCGATCCCTTCAACAAATAGAACCAATCATTTATCCTTGGCATTGGGAAATTATTCTTAATTGTAACCCGATTCAACTTCCAATAATCAATACACAATTTCATCAATCCATCATTCTTTTGTACAAATAAGGCCAGTGCACTCCACGGAGAAGTGTTACACTATATGTTTCCCTTTTTCGGCAACTCAGTAACTTATCGGCCTATCTCCCCAATCTTAGCATGAGCTAAGCGTGTATCATATAGACTCAGTAAGTTGTCGGTGCCACAAAAATTGGACTCGTACCAGGAATGAGGTCTATCATGAACTCCACCTCTCGATGCGGTGGTAGCCTACTAAAATCTTCTAAAAACACATTGGGAAAATTTCAAACAACTGGTGATAATTCAGGATATACCTCCACAATATCAACGATAGAAAAACTGGCTAAAAGATAGCTAGGAGTGTCACTCATTGGTCCTGCAGCCATGGTAGGGATGTCCAGGTCACCAATATACCGAACAACAACTCCCCCTTCTGGATGCAAGGTAATCCGATGAAATCACATTATATCACAACCCGATTTGCCGTCAACAAATTCATGCCCAGAATGATATTGAATCCATACATATCCAAAATGAGCAAACAAGCGAACTCATGACCAGAGATAAGAATATGGCAATAATGATATAAAAAACTTACAATGATACAAATGCCTAGTGAAATATCTACCAAAACATGTGCATCTAACAATTTAGGCACTAAAGCTAAAGTTTTAACCATACTTGTAGCAATAAAAGAATGAGATACACCAATATCAAAAAGAACATGTACACATGATGAATGACATAATAGTGTACCTCAAATGATTAACGCATCCGCTGAAGCAGCAAGTGCATCCGGAAGAGCACACATATACATCAGTGCAGCTAATGCAGAAGTAGAAGTAGCATCATAATTTCTGAACCCCTGATGTCCACCATGACCTTGAGTAACCCCCAACTGAATTGGCCCAACCTGTCGTGTCGATGGTGCAAGACGAGGATTCTGACTCGAAGTTGTTGAACCTGGACACACCTTTTATGTATGTCCCATACCACTACAAATAAAACACTTAACTGTTGGACAATAAGTAATGACATGTCATGTGCCTCCACACTTGTGGGAAGCCTTCTGGCTCCCACTAAAAGTGCATGCTCTACTAAAATTCGATCTACGTCCTGACTGTCTTGACCCTCTATCAGCAGATCCTCTCTTTAAATTTCCCTGATTGTTCTGGCCTCAAAATTGTTGCCCTTATTTCAATTCTGGTCCCCGATCTCTCTTTTCCTGTATCTGCCTCTTAGCAAGTCAATTTTTTCTTGCTCTTCGGCTTTCTGGATTGCTATCTCCATGGTGGTCGGATCCATTACAGTTACAATATGTCAAATACGTATTCCTAATCCCTGCATAAACCGCTTCACACGATTTGTATCGGTTGGAGCAATGCATAAGCCAATTTTTGCAAAATCTATTAATTCTACCAAATAATCCAGTACTGTATGATTCCCTTGAATTAGTGCCAAAAAGTCTCGAGCCTTAGCATCCTTGAACCATTGTGAATAATACCAAGTCAAGAAGGTCATCTTGAATTCGTCCCATGCCATACCAATGATGTTATATAACTCATTGTAACTCTTCCTCCAGTCTACAGCCTCATCTTACAAGAACTGCAGAGCTACCCGTACTATAATGATACTGTCAGTCACTTCCAATAATAAAAAATGATGCTCCATGTTGGACACCCAGCCATCAGCTCCCTCTAAATTCGCAACCCCATAAAATATTGGGATCTTGGATCTACCGATTTCCTTATGCACCCTTGTAACCATATATCCAATAGTTAGCCAATCGGTCTACTGCACACCCAAATTTGTGAATGTAGTCTGAATCATATGTGCAGTATGTTGGGTCATCTACTAAGCCAAAATAACAGCCAATTGTTGTAGGTCTACTAATACAGGTGCCACTGTGACCCCATCGGCTCCCTTTACTGGTATGGGTGTGGGAATCTCCTAAGTCGCATGAATGTCTCCCTGGACTCCTATCGAAGTAACATCCTCTTCAGGGTAAGCCTGAACTATTAGGGGAATAGGAACTGGCTCCCTGCCATGATCACCACATCCACATCCACATCTACATCTTCCACGAGCCATCTAAAAAAGCAAGAGATTATGGAAAATATCACATGTACGCATTTGACATCGGGCGTAAGAAGAAAGATAAGTATAGAATTTCCTACTAGCTTATTGTTAACTTCGTCCACTACCAAAAATCCATGTTGGATCTACAAGGTGTCCCCGGTCTATCTAACGTAAAGCTAAGAGTCGACAACAGTCTCCAAAAGCTAACAAGGAAAATAAGGACAAAGAAATGCGACATGTATTGATGATCTAGATATTTTTGTAAAGATTTGGAACTTCTTAAATATCTAAATTCCAAAGAATCTACTCCAACTTTCTAGATGCAACTCATTCAAAATTTCCTAACCAAAAGACCTAATAACTTACGGCTCCCTAGGGGTTCGTAAACTTAGAGCTCTAATACCAATTGTAATGCCCCCACATTCTAAACAACAATATTGTCATACAACAAGTTTCAAATAGTATTTGGAATTACAAATCTAATACAAAAAGACCTTATTATCATCTTTTATGGCTATACAATAATTCAAATGCGAATACAAATATCTTGGCCAATGGCCCACAATAGTCTAGGAAATAAAATACATGTACATCAACTGAAACATGGGGGTGACAAGTCTATTCTTGTATGAGCTCCAACATGTCCTAACTCAAGGTATTGGGTTTCTAGCTCCTGATTCTGCTTGGCATTTTAATGCAAAAGATGGTGGAAAAACAACCAAGCAGGTACGATTAGAAATATGTGTCCAATCTACGAATTAACAATTTTACAATATTCGATGTATCAAAACAGGAATAGAAATCAAGCTAATTAAGCCAATATCAACTAAACATGCATATAAACAAAATATAAGACATGAATCAATAGAAATAAACGACTACTAGTAGGGATCCATCGGGCTCTCCCTAACTATACTTGTAAAGTGGCCGCAGATTATCTTTGTTGCTTGCACGGCTAGATTTTGATCCCTGGGCTCTCAAAATCTATACCTTGGTCCTCGGGCTTCCAAGGTCTAAATAATATAAATTCTTGGTCCTTGGAACCAAAATCTATACATTGGTCCTCGGGCACCGAAGGTTTAAATAATATAAATTCTTGGTCCTTGGGCACCCAAGAATAATGTGACTATTGACTAGACTATGGTTATCGGGCTCTTATTAATCTACTATATCAGTGTAAGCCAAAAACAAGTACAAATAAATTCTCAACTAATATGTAACCTAATCCAATTTTATGACCAAGTTACCTTTCAAAATATATTTGAGTTCAATAATTCCATAATATGATCATATTTATTTAGGCTCAAATTTATGCCTGTTACATGATTTCTAACCAATTTTATATCATTTTGAAATAAGTTTTCAAATATGTTCAAGAGTTGACAGTTCGGTATTTTGACTATATCTCATAAATCGTAAATCCATTTGATACAAAAATTTACAGTTAGAAGGGTGTTTCATTTATCTAAAGCGTTTATGCTTTGAGAAAAAATTAATATAAATCATAGAGGGGTTAAAATAAAGCCCAAAGTGTTTAGATTGCAGCAATGATAAACTGACAATAGCTTGGTATTTTGGTCATATTTCTCAAACCGTAACCCCGTTTAAGCCCAAATTTGTAGCTAGAAATGTATCTCAATTATTTATAATTTAATGTTTTGATTATAATTTCATTTGAATCGTAGATGGGTAAAATTAGTGGCCAAAGTACTCAAATTGCACCAGATTTTAGGAGAAGACAGAAATTTAACTGCGATTTCATATAAGTTTTTTAATCAGTTTTTAATAGCCTTAAAACTAACATTTTATTAATTAGTTCAATAGTATATGATTAAAATTCTGGAGTATACCTAATTTGATGATCTAACGGTAGCTCAGAAGTCTTGGAAAAGTCACCAAAAGTGGCTATTAGAATACAAGTCCTATTCGAAAAAACAAATGAGAATTCTCATGAAAATGAGATCGGAATTAACAATTTATCCACTAAACATAAACGGCATGAATTTAAGAATCATATAAAAGAACATCATGAAGAAATAATAGGAATACTTAAAGTAAATTGACGAGAACGATTTGAGAATTAGAATCCAAACGGGCAAAATCTCTTCCCAGAATGGTCGGATTTGGCTTCGGAATGAAATTAACTATCTCCCCTCTCTCTTTTGCTATGATGTGATCTAGATTTGGTGAAATAATAGATGGAATTAAATATTTTTATAGATCAAAGTTAATCCAACCACCATGATACTTATTATATGTAAAATGAAAAAATGGAAAAATTACATTTTGATCCTTGAGGTTTTAAAAAACTTTTCAATTTGACCCTATAGTTTTGGAGCAATACATTTTCTGTGCCAAATTAGATTTTCCTGTTTCTCATTTCTTGTAGATCATTTTCTTGTATAGGTTCGGAGTGGTTCAAGTTATGGGGCTACATCATTCCGGTGGGTGAAAAAGTGGGATTTTTAAGTCTTTTGAAGTAGGCTTTCGAGATGTCTTTGGGCTACAAAAAAGGTACAAGTAGATTGCATAATAATATTATAAGCTTGATGTTGTGTGTGTACATGAAATGTGTATCATGTCTTGGGTGTGGTGATTTTATACGCGATTGTAGACACTAAATTCCCCTATTTCTATTTCTATGGTGATAACAAAAAGCATGTATAAGTGTGGCATTCCCCTTGAAATCCAATGGTGTGGAATTCTTACAATAATAGTGAAAGAATTTAAATGGTGTGAATGACTTATATATGCCCTTTCATAGGTGAAATTGAATAGGGATTGATGTATAATAAAGGGAGGAAATCTATAAAAAAAAATAAAAATAAAAAATTGGTGTATAATTGTGAACAAGGGTGTGGTGATGGTAGCATGCGTTCGAGTCTTTCTATTTCTTTTCGGGATAATGCATTGACTTTTTATAATTAAACCCGGTGAATTTTTTTGAGTGACTTGACAGCTCTGAGTCAAGCCTATGATTAGTGGTGCCTCCCGGTGAGAGCCGTTATAGAGATCATCCGGCGATAAAAAGTGTAGATTCTTTATTCTTATAGTGAGGGCTCTATTTTGAGGTAAGTCTTGGCTCTTATCTTGTTTGCGTGTGTTGTCTCATTTTTTGTACCTTTTGGGCACGTAGAAATAAATTAGATTTTCTTGTTACTCATATCGTGTAGATCATTTTCTTGTAAAGGCTCAATGTAATCCAAGGTGCGGGGATATATCATTTTGGTGGGTGGAAAAGAGGGGTTTTTGAGTCTTTTGATGTAAGCTTTAAGAAAATTTTTGAGGTGTACAAAAAGTATAAGTAGATTATAGAATAACATTATAAGCTTGATATTGTGTGTATACGCGACATGTGTATCATGTCTCGGGTGTGGTAATTTCCTACTAGACTGTAGACACTAAGTTTCCCTATTTCTACTTCTATGGTGATAATAAAAAACATGTATAAGTGTGACATCGCCCTTAAATTCTATTGGTGTGGAATTCTTACAATAATGGTGAAAGAATTTAAATGGTGTGAACGACTAATATGTGCTCTTTTATAGGTGAAATTGAATGGGTATTGGTGTAAAATTAATGTTGAAAATGAAAAAAATTGGTGTATAATTGTGAACAAGGGTGTGGTGATGGTGGTGTGCACTTGAGTCTTTCTATTTCTTTTTGTGGCAATGTACAACTTTTTCTAATTAAACCCAATGAATTTTTATGAGCGACCTGACAGCTCTGAGTCGGGCTTATGATTTAGGGCACATCTCGATTGGGGCAGTCATTGGAGTAGGCGATGGTGTAGTCTGCTACGGACACGGTTGTCCAAAATCATAAAGATACTCATCCCAAATTTCCTCTTGAGTCGGTGTCAGTGTATGTGTGTATGGCGTTAGTGTGGTGACGGTGTAGTATTAGTGTGTATGTGTATGTGTGTGTGTGTGTGTGTGTGTGTGGCATTGGTGTGGGTATTGGTGGGGTGTGGGTATGGGTGCATGAGTAGCATCGTATACTCTTCTCATTCATGGTGTATTCATCGGGGCATATTTACTTATTTGTAGTTGGTGATAGCATGTGCACATATATACATATTGTTGTACTACATAGTCTCTCGTTTATCATGTTATTTAGCAATCTAACTCATATACTCTCTTTTTGTATATCTTTGCTCCATTTGTAATGTAGGTGCATAGGCGAGTAAGGGCCATCTTTGAGGCACTCAGATGTGCCCAAGTATATATTTTTGGAAGAATGTTAATGAGTCTTATTTTGTATTACATTTTATTGTAGTCTTAGATGGCTTTTTATGATGTATCGCGTTGTTTATCAGGGCTTAAACAAGGTGTAATATACATATGCAATTTTGAAGTCAAGCATATAGCTTGCTGTTATATTTATAAACGTAGCATTTACTTTCGTAACTGTTGGTTATTAAATGCAAACAGGTTACACGTATAAATGTGAATAGGAATGATGTAGTTGAGATTGTGGTAAGGTGGCGATGTTGATATTTTCTTTTCTTTCTTTCCTTCTATTATATTTATTTTTCTTTTCGTTTTCTTTATTAAGTTCGTGTCCCGGGATTTTAGAAAATTCAAGGCATGACAGATTTGATTACCGTAATTGTAGCTGAATGTACTTGATGTAAGAGGACTTTTGTTTCCAATTTTGACTGTCGATCCTTATTTGAAAGTCAAAGGGAAAGATAATGAACCTTTATTATATGAATTAGATATAATTGTGCACTTTTGTAGCTTGGAAAAAAATATAAGGGCTGTAATTGCAATTATGATCAAGTGGGATTGTTAAAACCCCTATTCTTATTTTTGCTTGTTTTTGCTATGGCAGAGAAAGAATTATAAGGGGTTGTTACCTGCACTTTCTACCAATGCTATTTCTGATGATTTTGGAGCTTATATTTTTTGAAAAATATAAGTTTGAGCCTTTTATTTTATTTTTTTTGGCATTTTCCCTTACGAGAAAGACAAGATTTGACTTTCCTATAGTAATTGGGAGAGAGTTTTGGTATTAACTCGGTGTGGGTTCTCCCATCTTATTGGAAGCTATTAATTAATAACAATGGAGGAAAATATTTTGAAAATTTGAGATCTTAGAGCTTTGGGAGATAAAACTTTATTCTTGGGAATCGAGCATAGAGATCGTTGGTAATTGGAGAATTGACCGTTATATTGACATTCTTCTTTTAACTTAAAGATTCTTATTTGGATATTTTCTATTATTTTTTTCATGTGGTTATACTCTTATATATCTTAAATGTTGATATATCTCGCCTATGTACGAGGTGATTTAGAGTTGTTTTCCCTCTATTTATAGCGGATTGACATGGCGGGTGTATAACACCGTGGGTTTTCACTCTCCGATTTGGAGAAGTTTTCCAACCTAATATCGTCTTGCCATGGTTGTGTTTATTCTTGTTATTTATTATAGTTATTGCTTCTGCTGTCTCGCCAAGTTTATATAGATTTGTGAGAATGACTTTGTTGATCCTAATTGTTCTGTTACGTGTTGCTTAGCAAGGGTATCGACATTTGGGTAGCCAACACACTCTGAGATATACTTGGTAATGCCTAATAGTAGAGGGATGGCACAACACAATGTGGGAGACTTGGTATAAATTAAGCCAAAGTCGATTTATTACATTTGTTAGCTAATATCAAAATTGTTAAGATCTAAGAAGTCTGTATTTCATGTCCATGGAGAGTGGCAGTGAAAATAGGTGTAATCACGTATGTGGTCACAATTTTTGCCATTGTGTATATTCAAATGATAATCTATGATTGACAAACTCCCATGTAGGTAGAACTAGTTGTTACTAGGTTTGCAGTCAAGCATTGTCCTTTCTATATACCATCAATATATTGGCATTTATTTATTTTTAGCCGAATATTATCCTTCTTATTTACCATCACTATTGTATACATTTATATACCATGAGTAAAGGATTCAGACCTTCAACAATCAATGGGAGATGAAGCCAAGATCAACGAGATATCATAATTGAAAGTATTAATCTGCTAAATGTGATTGTAAATGAATTATTTTCGTATTTGAATTATTATACGTAAGGATTATTTGTAGCTTATAATGCTCCTCAATTGTAGCCTTTAATAATTGTACATTTTTGTATATAATTATGTGCTAGAAACTCACTCAATGATGTGTGGTAAATATTATTCATATACACTTGCTTCTTTATAGTATCAGAGCTCGGTTTCTTGAGCATGTAATGTCGAGGCAAATAATTATTCAAAACCTATTCAAACTTTCATGGATGTTTTGCTACCAATAACATGTATCAAAATATCATCTAAAAGAAACGATATGATCGCACTTAGGATTAATTGGTCTTGTTGGATCAAAACCGGACAAGCATGGTCTTTCTTTGAAACCAGCAGGTCGGTAGGTATTGTAACTGGAACATAAATATATTTCGATAGGAAAGGGTTTGTGCCATCAACAAATCCATACAAATCTTAGTCTCGAAGATAAGGTTTGAGTTGTATCTGCCAAAGAAGATAGTTGTCACGGGAGAGCTTGATATTGACAACATGATAAGTTTTACAAAAGTTGATGGAGAGAAGAGAAAAGAATCAGGTATCAATTATTATCTCTCAAAAAGGGCAGCCAAACAATTGATAAATATTATTGTGAATTGAATAAACTAGCTACTACACTCATGGCCATAGGCAACCCGATTCGCAACTCGAAACTAATTGCCATCTTATTGGTTGCCTTGGACTTGTCTTATAGTTCAGTTGTTACCTCCATCAACACATGTATTGACCTGATGTCTCTGACAGCAGTTTGTGCTCACCTTGGACGCTATGAAAATTATCTTATTCCTCAACAAACTGTTGTCGACTTTGGCAATGTTATTGCTTGTACGGCTGTTCAAGTTCACCAATCAAGCCCATCTTTCTGAGCTCCCAATCAATGCTCTAACTCATCAGCTTGGCAATCTCAAGCTTGCTAAAATGGGCACTTCTCTAGTAGCAATTATAAGCCCCATATACACAGGCGTGATGGTGGTTTCTCAAAATCAGGTCCACATCCAATTTATTGCCAACTTTGCAAAGAAACTAAGTACCAAGTTATCTTTTTCCCCTACCGATTTGATCATACCTTTCAAGGGGTGCCAAATACTCCAGTAGTTATACCGCATCTATTATAACTCCTGCATTAAATCCTTGGTACCATAATTTTAATGCCACTTATCATATAACTTACAACCTAAGCCAACTCAATCTTGGATCTAATACCTATCGAGTTATGAACAACTACAAGACAATAATAGTATAGGTTTGAATATCGAACATATCGGTTCATCTAGACTATAGGCTTCAAATGCTTCTTTATGATTAAATAATATTTTATACGTACCCCATATATCAAAGAATTTAATTTCCATCAGGGGATAATAATGCCTTTGTTGAATTTTTCTATGTAACGTCCCGGGAAATTCCGAGTTAATTTTT
>MKEJ01039284.1:0-12036 GCA_001753735.1 Embelia ribes
ATACTGTAAAATAGATAATCTATTTAGATAAGCTGGCGTGCATGCTCTAAGTAATTGTTTGCTATAAATAATGCAAATTTCATACTGCAAATTCTTATTTAGATAATGTTCACCATGCGTTGCAATCATGTAATTGTACCCCAAAAAAGAAAAGGATATTTGAGTAAGTGCTTTTCCTAGTAGCATCACTTAGTAACTTAAAATAAAGCTTTTACCCAAAAAAAATATAATAATAATAATAATAATAATAATAATAATAATAATAATAGAAATAATCGAATGCGCTCCAATTCAAATTCTTCAAATTGCTTTCTGGATTTGCATTCCTTGTAATTTTTATTAGTTCGAACCGATTGATAAGAATAATTGAATGCGCTCTAATACAATTTTGTAAAATTGCTTCCTAAAATTGCATTCCTCGTAATTTTGATTAATTTGAACCAATCTAAAATTCCTTTCTCAATAGTGTTGCTTATATCGTTTGCACTAGTGATTAAGAAAAATGACAAACTATTCTTGTAGTCAATACGAACTTGGTTACTAGTGATTAAGAAAAATGACAAACTATTCTCGTTGTCAAAACGAACTTGGGTAGTAACGGCACGCTTGAGCTCCTCAAAACCTTGTTCCTTGGGACGGACCGTCCTAACCTTGTCTATCTATCCCATGACGTGGACCACAATGTCCTTATCTCTACTCATTTTTATTAGGAAACAACTAAAACAAACAACTTTGCCTTGAGTATTAGTGTCCATATTTGACGACAACATGAGATGGCCATTAGGAGTGGTTGAATGTGATATGAATGTAATCCACGATAAAAACAAATAATTACAACTCACAAATTTGATTTGTACTCTCAGTTTTTTGATAAAGAATCTAACGTGCGCGTGACACTCCAAAGACTAATATAAAGAGTTAACATTTGTCGGATTTAGCAACGTCATCATGCAAAACAGTGGGCTGAGGAAATTGGAGTTCAACTAACTAGTATTGCGACTTCACATTCTTCGAAACAAACCATTGGGGCTAGCCTAGCAATCAGAGCTCAACTAGATGGTTACGACCTTTAATGAAGCAAAGAAATTATTCAAACATAAACCAGATGGTTGAATCATAATCCCAATGGTAATGGTGACAATATTGCATGGTGCACCTCAAATTGTGATTGCGCCATTGAGATACAGAGTACACAAGATTGGAGTAGAACTCTAAAGTAGCTATATTCATAATGCGCATAGAATGCTTTATCAATAGTACATGGTACTTAGGTTACACATACAAAATACAACACTTATTTTTTTGGAATTTCACACACAACACGCAGTATGATCTTTTTATTGTACAATATAGGAACATATGAGGCCATAAACTTTTGAGATTAGAACATTGCATTGGCATTTGCCATAGATCTCTTTCAATCTAGCAATCCTTGTTCCTTAAGATCACTATGCTCTCAACTCTCATTCGGGCACATCAACTACAATACCGAGACCATGCATATTTATTTGATTGGCTAATACAAACTTCTTTACTTTCGAGAAGATTTGCATTCCATATTTTACCTCCCAAGCTTGCGCTCACTAGGAACATTTATGAAACAAACCCACCATCAAAACCTACCACGATCGCATAATACACTAACAACACTTGCTCACACAGGAGAGGTGATTAAGCCGGTAAATAGGTCTTCAAAACCCTGCTTGCTCACAAAGATCTAACAAGTTCAGGGTCTGCAATATCAAGCAGGACAGAAATCAACAAAAACGGATCATAGACGAGACCATAAAAATGGAAAATGAGTTGCTACAGACCCCTACAGGTTGTAGTGGGCTGAAGCCCGAGCCATTGGATTAAAAATAAATAAATGTCCAGATTAATGGGATTTCCATCAGAATTTTTGTGTGGAACCCGATGTTTGATCTGGAACATTAATGTATCCAACTGCCGGATGGGATTGTAGCCCGCTACAAATCCTTATGGTTGATAGCTACATGGTCACGATAAAACATTGAACGGTCAACTAGGTGCTTTTGGTATCGGATTAAAAGGGATTAAAAGTGAGCAGATATTTGCCAAATTCCTATTATTCCATACAAGATAATTTAACAGTTCAATACCAAAAAATGTCAATATTTTATTTAAGAATTTCACGAAGAATAATAGTTGCACATGGAATGCGAGTAGCATGTTAGATAACAGACCTTGGTTGTACTCCTTAAAATATTAGTTTGTTAACATTTTCCCCCTTTTAGTTTTTTAACCCACAGAATGTCAAAAGTAATCCTCATCATACCTCTGGGATAGAGAGTTCAAGGCGAAACTTGGGTCCATCATAATGATGCAAGACTGGCCTGAACGAATCTTCCTCCAAGGCCTTGCAAAGTTTACGAATGCGAATTCTAACCTGATAAAAAATGCAGAGAACAGAACAGTAAATTGGAAGTATGAACATTTTGTTTTGGAAAGTACTACTAAAGTGCCCACTAATGGCATATCATAACAAGCTTAAATGAGGTACCATAAAGAGTCAAAAACTTTTTACAAGTTCGTGTATAGTACAGTTCCATTTAAGCTTGTTGAACATGCCCACTAGGTAAACATATTTGGCATTGCCAACACGAATATTATACCTGAGCAGGAAATCTGGACTCTCCTTTGCACTTTTTGTCTTCCCAAGCAGTAGGGTCGATGTTAGAACCACCAAAGCTCGTGGCCTGTACTCAAGAAAGTTTGAGAAACCTTTTGCCAGGAAAAACACGAGTTGCCAAAATCTAGAATAGTGAAGAGTTAATGACAAACCTCAAAAATGCCATGCAATTGATGAGTAGTGTAGTTATATAAGAACAAAGGTAAGCCTGGTGTTATTGCCCGCACAGAGTCTCTGTATCTCGGTGGCAGACCTACAAATCAGTTAAATCATAAAAATGTACGAAGAAACTTTCGCACGAATCTTCCCAAGAGAAAAGGAAATATTAAGTGTTTTGCAGTATATTACTATGTTTAAGCTAATCGGGGGAAGATTGATGAGCTCATTGAATCTCTTTTCTATGGTAGACATGGAACAACCTATTAACAACATTTAAACATTCAAAAACATTTGCTTCACGTACCAAACAGCTGCCTCTTCAAGTCCTCCTGCATTGTATCATTGTTGCAAACAAAAATGTATCCACCAAGCACCTCATTCCTTGGGAGGGTCTCAGCTGCAGGCAAGGTCTTGAACCTTTTCTCATTTGCACCCAAATTGATATTATCATTGTTGTTGTTACTGTTGCTGTTGAGCTCTTTGTTCGGATTATTGATGCTGACCTTGCCCCCATTCATATTACTTACCACATTGTTGCCGTAGCTCTTCTGGTACACAACGTTAGTATTGTACATACCGTTTTTCAAGGAATATTTGCTAGCATTTTCTGTCATTTTGAGGTCCAGATTCAACATGTTGAAGTTAAAGGTGTCAAACTTGTTGTCTTCCTGAAGACTAATGTTATCCCTTGGTCTTATTTCAGCAGAGCCCTTGGAGAGATCAAGGTTATTCTTCCGTTCACCCTTTGATCTGGTCTGTTCTGCTAGTTTAGACGCAACCATTGACCATTTGTGATCCTCCGAGACCTTAGATTGACCTCGAAGCTCATCACCCAACTGCCAAAAGCTTTGCATACTCTCCATTCTGGTGCCTCCTATTAAGTTATGGCAAAAGAAGAAAGTAATAACAAGACTAGACACAAACTCCAGAAATGAAACTATATTAAGCTATATCCTATACTTATCTAGGAATGAGTGTCCAATGCAGAAAACCACATCCTTTAGAAATGAAGGATTAAAAAATGGGTAAATCGCGCATAAGGAAATGACTCACTTAACAACAATCATATCCTCAAATTGCACAAACGCCTATATGGTTAAATCCGGTGCATTAATCATATTTTTTCAGGAAAAGAATAGCACACAGAACATAACTTTATAAGTGTTTGTAATGTATATTATTTTCTTTATGATATCATTGCTCATCATATAATTTGGCAAACAATTCCCACACTATTTTTTCAAAGACCCAACGCCAGAAGTATATATGGAGTGGTACATCATATAATTTGGCAAACAATTCCCACACTTTTTTTTCAAAGACCAAAGGCTAGGAGTATATATGGAGTGGTATGGTCACCCACTCGTGGAAGGTCAAAGATCCAAGCGTGGCCCTTACGGGGTCTACTCTCCATGCAGGTACAGAGCCAAAGGTTTACCAAGGGGGCTACATCACCCCCACAATTTTGAAAAGCCTGATATTTCAATGTATAAAAAATATATGTGTGTGTGGCTTCAACACCCCCATATTAATCTTTTAGACCCCAACATAATAATTTCTACAACGTTCAACAACCCCCATTTTTATATTCCGACTCTGCCCTTGTCTCCATGGTCTTTGAACTTGAAACCTATGCTCCTCCGGCATTGGAACTATACGCACCAAAATTGGAAGCAAACATAAAAGAGGGCACCGAATTAGATGGCAAACCTAATAGCCAACACTATAACGCAGGAGGAACCTAAAACACACTAAGCAGTGAATAAAATTCATTTCTTCTTCATTCATGAGAGCTGTACCCAATCCCGATTAATTGTAAATCGACTAATTAAGGCACTTGGATCACTCCTCCTAAATAAGCCCCTACTATTTTATTGAGATCAAAAGTGTATCTAATACTATTCAAGCCCCTAGAGGTTTGATACAATGATCCCCTTAAACTAAAAGACTACCGTTCACCCCCAATTCTTTAAGTTTAGGAGATCCGGTGTTGACATTCTCTAAATCTCATACTATTCAGAGATAAGGCATAGGGACTGGAAGTGGATAATCTGGTGCAGGTGACCTCAGCATGTTAAAACGAGAAATGAAAGAACTGTAATTACGCAAATCAAAGATCAGGGCACAAATTTGAAAATTGGAGCAATGAGCTATAACCTAATCACCAGAAATGCAGCAGAAACAAGTTAGTGTTTGACCATGCACTAAGCTTGAATTTCAGAGATGTAATAAAAAATTAAAGCTTTGATCAGATCGTAGCATCAGCCAAAGAAACCCTGGATCTTGGGACGTAGAGCACTCCCACCAGCCTTTCTCAATCAATTTCCAAATTACACTTTCTATAGAAATCAATATTTTAGAAATTATTCACACCCGTCTTTCTCCACAACTTCTTAAATATATTGGGATAATCATATACTATATTATATTTTTATTAAGAACAATAATATTTCAAAAGAAAAATTATGAAAAGCAGATTTTCATTCAGCAGATTTCTACAAAGAGAAACACTACACTGAAACACATTTCTGGTACCAATTTCTGATTTGAGAAATCAGGAGGTGTAGAAAGGGAGATGCAAATGCCCTAATTCACCAAATTAACATATACTACTACAAGTTAGTGTTTGACCATGTATTAAGCTTGAATTCCAGTGAAGAAATCGAAAAATTAAATGTTTGATCTAATTATAGCATCAACCAAAAAAACCCTAGATTTAGGGATCTAGAGCTAGAGAGAGAAGACTGGATTCACCTTTTCTCTCTCTCTCTCTCTCTCTCTCTTCTCTCTCTCTCTCCCACAATGGCAGACAGACCACCCCGATCGCCCCTCCTCCGCCGCCTCCTACCCCACTCCCCCACCTCCACCCAAGCCGTCGGCCTCCTCACCCTCGTCATCTCCGGTGCTGTCCTCCTCCTCCTCACCGGCCTCACCATCACCGCCACCATCCTTGGCCTCATCTTCCTGACCCCAATCCTCATCCTCACCTCCCCCCTCTGGGTCCCAATCGCCGCCATCCTCTTCGTCGCGGTTTCCGGGGCTGTGTCGCTATTCGGGTCCTTTGCAGCCGCGTCGTGGGTGTACAGGTACTTCTGCGGGCTCCACCCGGTCGGGTCGGACCGGATGGATTTTGCTAGGAGTCAGATTGCGAGCACGGCGGAACATGTGAAGGATTATGCAAGGGAGTACGGAGTGTATTTGCATCGTAAAGTCAAGGATGCGGCCCCTGGAGCGTGATGGGCTGGGACAGGCTCGGCTCGGGGCTGATTCAGGCGCATCGAATTTTGTGTAGGCTTCAAATGGTTGTATTGTTTCCATGTTTTCTTGTTACCGAGTCCTTTTTTTTTTTTTTTTTGATGCAAGTTGAGTGGATTTTTGTTAGTTTCAATGTTGTTATATGAATTGAGGTCTCAAGTCATAGTATGTTGTTTCTTATCGATTACATATAAATCTGTTTCTCTAGGTAAATGTACAATTGTAATAGTGCTTAGCTATATAACCTGCAGTTTTCAAGATAGTTATATAGAGAATGTCAATATCTAGTCTGACAATTGCGGAATTATGTACCCCTTAGAACTACCCTTTTTTTTTTATGGTGGTGTTTTCAATGCCTCGGAGGCATTTTCGGGCTTAAATAGTATGAATAATGAAATGGTGTTTCATTGATTTGTTGGATATCATTTTGTTCGAAATGACTAGCAATACAATAACAGCTAGGAAAGTTTGCTACTCCGGGCACGGCATCCTGTTGGCTGGTGTGGCAGTATTTGGAAAACTAGTTCGTTGGCGATAGCACTCCTAGGAAATAATGTGCGGCGGACCGTGTATTAGAGAGCATTTAATGGCACGGTGTTCTTTGTTTACCCTCAGGACATAATGGTCAGCATAAATCCGGTACCCTGGTGCGAGGGGGAAAAAAGAAAACAAAGATTCTAAAGCGTGCGCACAGGTTTGTGCCAGGAGGGAACTGAGCCGGAGCCTATCGTGCAAGATCAAATATCTATCTATGGCATAGAATTGAATTAGGGTGGTAATAACAGGTGCAAGTCCCATTCCTTATAGACACGGTATTAACAAAAAACAGTTATTTGGTTTTCGGGTCTGGTTTTTATAGTGAGCGTTCTGGTTGTTTAAGTGCCTACCCTCAAGTGCTACGTTCGACCTACGTAGTTTGTGGTGTTTATGATTATGGTCAGCCGCTGCATCTAATGCATTGGGATTAAATGCAATGGCTCAAGGTATCGTCTCACCGATTTATGTGAAAATCATTGATAATACACAACATATAACTAGCTTGATGGTCCGCCGCATCAAATGTTTTTGGACACATTGTCTTGGCAACCGGTAATGTTAGTGAAAACTATGTAATGCGTACACCACATTGGTTGACGAGGAGCAAGCCAAGGGGATTGTGAGGCGACCTTTGTTTTGTTTTTGGTGTGTTGGTGACACCTTTCAATTTTTTACATAAACTTTTGTAAGGAATTTTTTGTTCGTGTAGCATTACTCTTTCTCCAAATAAGTTGAAGCAAGTCCGGCTAGGGCGATTCACTAGGTAGGTTGATGTTGATGGAGAATAGTCACTTTTGTATTTCCAAATGTGAACTTTTGGATAGGTCGAATAGTTATGTGGATGGTCGTGGCGATTTTGACGCATCAAATTAACTTGTGTAAAAATTACGGTCGAGATGAGCTCTGCATTGCTTCATATCACAGCTCATACCTTCTGTAAATAGCATTTAGAACATACTTTTAAGTAAAAATAAAAATAAAAAAAATAAATAAAAAAAACCTTATTAAAACGTTCTTAACGAACAACGTTGTTGTTTCTTATTAATTACAGATATCTCATATTCTTGTGTTTTTACAAGTCATCAAATCTAAAAAGTGTATTCTCCTATAATTATACATGTTTTTTTCAATAATACTCTTCACTTCACAATTTTGTTGGATGAATAGCCACGGCCAAATATGTAAATTTTTAACTCGCCCACTGTTTTGATCACTAATAGCCCCTAAATATATAACAATTTGCACCTCATTACATTATTCGAATTTCTTAAAAATCTGTTGGTTTTCAATTTCATGTCGTGATAAGCTTTAGTTCTCTTAGAAATGTGTAACTGAAGTCACTAAAATATAAGTAATTTATCAAAACGGGTGACTTTCAAAAATTATTCACCAAAATGAGTCAATTTTTAAATTATTTGCCAAAATAAGTCGCTTTTAACAGTTTATGGATGGAATCGGTTAACTTTGATGGTGATACATGTTGGTGCTGAGATACTGGTTGAATTTTTTTTTAATTATTATTATGCTTCCATTTACGAAATACCTAATGGATTTTGTCCTCTCTGTGCAGTCCCAAAAGCCAAAATTTCCACCGTGGTATATTTTTTTCATTAATCATTTATAAGTAAATAATGAATTTGTAAAGAGTCTGATGAATTTATAATTTTTGTTTCAATTTTTTTTTCAATTTTAATTAATTGATATTAGTTTTTTGCTACGTACCTCCGAGAATTTGTACCTTTGTTAACGGTGAAAGGGCAATTCATGAAAATTAAAAAAAAAAAAAAGAAAGGGCAATTCATTGAAAAAAAGAAATTAAGTTGTATTTATAATTAGTTGTTCCACTAAAAATAAAAGTTACGGACAGTTTTGTCAACTTAAAGATTTCAATCCAACAAATGTTAACTATTGATTAAAAGTAATCCATTTCAATTAATAACTTCAAAAGTGATCTATTTTAAAAAATAATTTTAAAAACTGACCATTTTCGTAAATTACTCCTAATATACATAGGTGCAACTTGCTCCGTATTTTTCAAACCTTTTCAACTTCCTTTCCTGGGAATATGACAGGTTTTTTTCCTCTCTACAATTTTTATTTTTTCTTAATAATAACAATGTGCAATAAAAATCATCAATTAACTCTTTCCATCACTATAAATCAGATAATATGTTGGTTTCACATCTACATTAAGTTCATCTTCCCACTTCACTATAAATCTTGCAGGTTTTGTTGAATAACACTCACACACACACACACATATATTTTTACAATTGTAATGCACTTGAGTACTCCGGTTTAAATTGTCTACCTTCCTTTTCTATGTATACTATGAGGTCTATTATGAAGAACATTGTGAGCTTGATCAGCTATTTTATGACTAACTTGACTGCATTTGCTATTGTAAGTTATTAATTTTTATTTTCAATTTTTTATGAGACTTTCTAAATTCTGAGTTACGAGCTTGTGTTTTTACATATATGTATCTTTTTTAAGTATAATAAATTGACAATAAAAAAAAAGAACTATTTTGGCATTATGTTCTTGTCATTACTTGCAGAACTAGAGAACAGAAGCTGGAAATAATTTGACAAACGAAACATGACACATGAGTTATAAATATAGGGAAAATAGGAAAAATGGAAAAATGGGTAATAAATATAGAGGCCGTTCGTTGTAAATCAAAGATTTAAGGTTGATGACAGGTACCTGATCTTCAGCTTGAGTTGTTCGTTGCAGATTAAAACTTTGATTTATTGATGATGTTTGAAGCACTTCAATAGTTTTTTGCAGATCGAAGGCTGAATTTAATGAAGAACGCCTTGTACGCGACTTGAGAAGTTTGTTGCATATCAAAGGCTAGATTTGATAAAGAATATCTGTTGTGCAGCTTGAGCAGTTTGTTGTAGATGGAGGCTGGATTTGATGATGAACACCTTATGCACGACTTGAGAAGTTTGTTGAGATTGAAGATTAGATTCGGGGAAGAACGCCCGATGCGTGGATTCAACAGCTTATTGCGGATCGAAGGCTAGATTTGAATAATAGCCAATGCATTGCTTTAGCAGCTTATTGTGGATTAGAGACTGGATTTGATGAAAAATTCATGATGTGTAGCTTGAGTCGCTTGTTGTGGATCGAAGGCTGGATTGGATGAAGAACACCCGATATACGCTTGAGCAACTTGTTATAGATCAAACGTTGGATTTGATAAAAATGCTCGATGCACGGCTTGAGTAGGTTGTTGAGGATCAGAGACTGGATTTGATGAAGAATACCCATTGCGCTACTTGAGCTGCCTGTTGCAAGTCGAATGATAGATTTAGATGAAAAATGCCCAATGCGCAAATTAAGCTCCTTATTGCGGATCGAATACTAGATTTGATAAAGAATGCCTAATGTGTGGCTTGAGTAGCTTGTTGTAGATTGAGAAATGGATTTGAATGAGAACACCCAATATACTGCATTAGCAGTTTGTTGAGGATTGAATACTAGATTTGGGAAAGAATGCCTAATGCGCGACTTTAGAAGCTTGCTGCAGATCGAAGGCTGTATTTGAAAAAGAACACTTGATAAGAGACTTGAGCAACTTATTGCAGATAAGAGGCTGGATTTGATGAAGAACGTTCAATGTGCGACTTGAGTAGCTTGTTGCGGATTGAAGGCTAGATGTGATAAAGAACAACTAGAGCGCGGCTTGAGCAACTTGTTACAAATCGAAGGATAATCTTCATCCTTATAATCTTTAAAGAGTTTCTTCATATTGAATTGCACTAAAATTTCAGAGCTTCTCTCTCTAGAACCGCTCTCTTTCATAGTTCTTTTTTATTGGAGAGTTATATTGTGTGTTTAAAATGAGAGGCAAGGCCTCTATTTATAGTGGTAGATAAAGGAATAATTTTGGTAGATACTTCTATCTGCAATATTCTCTTACCATAATCTTCATAAAAGATTTATAGAAAAGAAAATTCGATGCCTTCCATTTATTTTTGTAGAAGATATATTTTTTAAAGATATATCATTTTTTATGATATATATTTATTTATAAAAATATATCATTTTATATTTATCTTAAAGGCTTCCATACAATTTTTAATTATCCAATTTTTATCAAATAATGAGGATAACTAAAATTGGATTGAACTTGCAAGACATGTGATGCGTTTTTTTTTTTTTTTTTTGCAAAAAATTTATGTGTCTACAAATGCCCCATTGAAACTTGTTCACAGACTTGCATTTGGATGTGAGCGAGTCTCGACAAGTTTCTTTGACTTTTCATCCATGAATAGCAACATTTGAGTAGCCTCATTTTTTATATTAATCTTTTTTGGTGGTACGACTAAGCTTGAAGTTGAAACTCCAAACTCCCTACGTGCCTGAGAGCTATCAAGCTAGACATAGTTCAATTTTTATTTTGAGATGTGCATTTCACAGTTTAGACTCATTTGGGCTAGAAGTAAAATGTAATTTATACTCATGAATCGTAGAGTGTTGTAGTTTATACTCGTGCATTAAGTTGTATTGCAGTTTATACTCGTGCCTTTGGGAGTGTTGCAATTTATACTTGTGCTCTAAGGTGTATTGCAGTTTATACTCATGCATTATGGACTTAAACATGATCTTCAATTTGAAAAAGTTTTCAGACATTTAATGCTTGTGTCATGGAGCATTTTAAAGTTTATTGTCTTCCAAGATTCGTAACAAAGGCGTGGGACATAGAGAAGTTGAGAGAAAGCTCGTAAAAGGTAACAATAATATCTTCATTATTATTGTCCACAACTTATCTTAATTTCCCCCTTATGGATCTTAATTATTCAATAAAATTGAAATTTGAACTCAATCCATTTTGTGATTTAGCTGTTGTTTCTTGACTTCATTGATAGACTTGACTTATTTTGTCGAGGATAAGAGATAAAAGGAAGAGGATGTCCCACTGGACGTGTAAAATTTGTAACACATAAAATCTCTAGCCTAAAATAATGAGATAGAAAAATTGGAGAACAAAGTATTTTACTGATATTTGAATTTGGTGAATACTATCCTTTATAATTTCTAATTATAAGAAATAAAAATCCTTTGAGTTTTCTTCTTGAGTTGGATTTGATTTGGTTGACTTGACTCGAGGGTCTGTTGACGTGTTATTGAGATAGTCTTGATTTGATTTTGACTTGGCATTTTGAGGGTCTTACGACTTATTCTTAATGCACTTCTTAGCTTGAGGACTTTAAAGTTTGATCTCAAGAAAATTTGGTTTGACTTGTCTTGAGGGCTTTGTTGCTTGTTCTCAAGAAAGATTTTGATTTGATTTACCTTGAGGGTTTCAGGGCGTGATCAATAGGAAGAACTAAATTTAGTTTATTTTAGTATTGTCATGCCCCGAATCCCGTAAAATACGGGGTCGTGAGTGTGATCCCTTTTAAAGAAAATGAAACAAA
>MKEJ01039290.1:0-13247 GCA_001753735.1 Embelia ribes
CTTCTCTCAGATCGAATGGGTTTTCCTCAAGGTTACCCCTTCCCCTTCTCTCTTTTTCTTTTTTTTTTTCCTGTCAACGTAGAAAAGAACGTATGAGATTAGGAGAAGTAATTAACTTTCTGTTTGATTTTTGGTTTGTTTCAATTTTAGTCCCTTTAATTTATAAGGCCTTGCAGCTCTTCCCCCAAAAAAGAAAATTTCATCCTTGAAGTTTAAGTCATACGTGTAAATAGTTCCAAAAACTTGTTATATATTTCTTTTTATGCTCTCAAGTCTGCTCCTCGATTCCGTGGTGCTTCCAAAACACTCATACAAGAGGAATCACCTTCACTTAAAAGACCTTTTCACGACGATCCATTATAGTAACTGGTTGTACTTTATATGTCGCATCTTCTTCCATCGTTAAATTAGAATAGTCTATCATGTGTGATGGGCAAGTCTCATACTTTGGCAATATCGATATGTAAAAGATTGGATGTACATTCTCCAATTACGGTGGTAAAGGCAAATGGTATGACAACTTTCCCCTTTTTTCAAATCGTGTTACCCTTTTTTAATGCTAGACCCTAAGAAATATGTGATCCCCCTTATCAAAGGATAATGGATGTCTCCTCTTATCGTCGTAACTTTTTTGTTGACTTTGTGCCGTCACCAACCTCTATATAATCATATTCACCACTTCCAACATTTGTTGTACAACATTCTGTCCCAACAATAACGACTGTTCAAATTCCATCCAACATATGGAGGATCTACATGGCCAACTATATAATGTCTCAAAAGGCGTCATCCTAATGCTCGAATGGCAACTATTGTTGTACGCTAACTCGACTAGGTAAAGATGATCTTCCCAAATTCCCCCAATATCGAGTACATATGCTCATAACATGTCCTCAAACGTCTAAATGATCATCTTGATTTGCCCATTAGTTTGAGGGTGATAAGCAGTACTCTTCGTCAACTGTATGCTTATAGCCTGTTGCATACCCTCTCAAAATTAGAACAAGAATCTAAGATCTTGATAGAATACAATGGTATAAGGGCATCATATAACCGAATGATCTCCTTCACATACAACAGTGATAAAGTTTCTGCTCCATCTTCCTTCTTGATAGGAAAGAAATACGTTGACTTCATTAGCCTATCCACAATCACCCATATGGTATCCTTTCTTCCCCTCGACCTTGGCAAGCTACTCACAAAATCCATCGTAATGTGTTCCCATTTCCACTCCATAATCTCGAGTGGTTGCATCTTATCTCCTTTCACTTATTGACATGTCAAATACCGTGCCAAAAACTAAGCTATATCCTTCTTCTTCAAGCTTGGCCATTAATACGTGCAACTCTAGTCATGATGCATCTTCTTTCTGTCCAGATGCACTGCTAACTGTGATTTGATGTAACTCTATCAACACATCTTCCCTCAGCGATGTTGGCACATACAAATGACTTTAGTACCTCAACTCTCTATGGTCCCTAACTATCCAAACTTGAGATTTCCAACTTTGAGCTCTAGTAACAAACTTCTGTGATCGAGCATTGTCTCACTAAGATTTGATCACTCAGTTTACAGGCTGAACCGCCATAGTAAATAATGAAACCCATTCCCCTCCATCGATGCATTTCAGTTCGAACTCACCAAATATTTTCACAGAATCCTACTCATTGTATATGAGAAATGCTAAGGTACACCCAGTTTTACGACTCAATGTATTTGCTACTGCATTTGCCTTTCCAGGATGGTACTAAAGATCAAAGTTATACTGCTTCAAATACTCCATCCACCGTGTTTGTATTATATTGAAGTCTCGTTACATGAAAATATATTTGAGACTCTTGTGATCTTAGAAGACCTTAAACTTCTCCCCATATAAATAGTGTCTCCAAATCTTCAATGCAAATACGACAGCTCCCAGTTCCAGATCATGAGTCAGGTACTTTTGCTTATATATCTTCAATTGCTGAAAAGCATAGGCAACTACCCTCTCTGTCTGCAACAATATGCATCTTATATCTTCCTTTGATGCATCACAATACATTGTATAACTTACTCCCCTTTCTGGTGATCAGTACGGGTGTCGTCGTCAACAGCTCTTTCAGCTTCACAAATGATTCTTCGCACTCAGTATCCCACTCAAATTTAACCCTTTTACGAGTAAGGAGGGTTATAGAAGATGCTATGGTTAAGAATCCTTTACGAACCTCTTGTAATAGCCGACCAGTCCCAAGAAGCTCCAAATTTCAAAAGCATTTTTCGGTCTCTTCTAATTTGATACAACCTTGATTTTCATTGGGTCTACTGCTGCCCCTTCCATTGTTACAACATGCCCCAAAAACCTCACTTCTTGAAGATAGAACTCACACTTCAATAGTGTTTACGTATAGTTTATGATCCTACAATGTCGTTTACACAATTCGCAAATGCTCTCTGTGTCCCTCCTCATTCCTGGAGTAAACAAGAATGTCATCAATGAAAATGGTGATGAACCTATCCAAATACTCTGAGAACCTTTTGTTCATTAGATTCATAAATCCTATTGGTACATTCATAAACCAGAATGGGATAACCAAAAACTCATAATGCTCATAATGATCCCGAAAGCAATATTCAGGATATCATCTTCTCGGATCCACAACTAGTAGTACCTCGACCAAAGATCTATCTTCGAAAGATACATCGACCCCTTCAACTGGTTAAACAAGTCATTTATTCTCGGTAACAAGTACTTATTCTTAATCGTTACTCGGTTCAACTTCTTATAGTCAACAAATATCATCATTGACCCATCTTTCTTTTGTACGAATAATGTTGGTGAACTATACAGTTACGTACTAATTTGATAAACCCTTTACTTAACAAATCATCAAGCTGAGTCTACATCTCATTTATCTCAATAGGTACCAGGAGGAAAATATTGTAAATTCCACCTCTCGATATGGTGGCAGTCCATTAAGGTCCTCCAAAAATACATCAGAAAAATTACAACCGACTAAGGGCAACTCCGGATAAGCCTCCTCAGTCTCAGAGACAAAAAGTGTCGCTAGGATACAACTAAGTATGTCTATAGCTGATCCCGTGAACATACAAGGAATATTTCATTCTCTGACATATCGGACAACCACTCATTCTTTAGGAAATAGTGTATTTGTATGGCGGTCATTCTCGATCATAGTACAATTGGTAACCAACCAATTCATGCCTAAAATAACATCAAATCTAGATATGTTGAGAATGCTCATATCATATTCGAATTCATGGTCGAAAATAAGAATGGAACAGTGGTAACATAGGAGCTTTGGAACTATGCCCATGCCTAGTAGAGTATACAACCAACATACAAGAGTCTAAGCATTCTGGTTCCAACCCCAATAACCAAACTAAAACCGCAACAAAAAATGAACGGGATACACCCATGTCAAACAAAACATGCACACATGATGAATGATAAGGTACCTCGAATGATTGATGCCTCTACCAAGCTGGCAAGGTCCTCTTGAAGAGTATATAGGTGCATCAGTGCTGCTAATGCCGAAATAAATATGACAGCCATATTCTCACATCCTTGCTGGCCACTACTACTCGGAATTACCGTTGACTAAATTGACATGTCTGGTTACACTGGTGATGTGGTACAAGTAGTCTAAACCTGTGCAGTCGTCCCCAGACAAACCTTTTACTTGTACTCCCTACTTCCATACTAATTGCCCATAATGGTAGGGTAGTAAGTCATAATATACCCTTCCTACTTACACTTATAACATACCTTCCGACTCATATTGGCTGACCCTATTCCAAAGCGGAAGATATCTGCCATGACTGCCCCTGTGAGAATGATGTTCTATCTTCTCCACCCCTTTTCCTATTGCCCTGATTACTATCTTGTCTCTGAGAGTGATGCCCTTGACTCGGTTCTAAATCATACTCCCTCTTCTTCTCCTGTAACTGCCTCTTTTGATCGTCAATTGCCTTTTGCTCGTCGCCCTTTTCCTATCCCTGCTTCCAGTAGCACATGAATCACCACCTCCACCGCGACTTCTTGAACCCATTTTCACATAACGAAGCCTTCAAGAACCCAAAGTCTGAACCAAAGGCTAATAAGAAGGAGAAATATCAAGATACTGTCTATCCAATCAGCTAGTTTCAACCATAATTGCTGACTTTACATATCTATGGAAGGTCTCATGAAGACTAGCAATAACCAAAACACGAATGGAAGGATGTAAGCCCCACTCGAACCTTTGACAATGGAATCTCTCCGTAGACACCATCTATGTTAAATACTAATAAAGACTGGTAAATTTCATTTGGTACTCATGTACTGACATGTTCTTTTGAACAAGATTGAGAAAATCGGTTCTTTTCCCTTCCCGAAGAGTATCAGGAAAAAAAGTATCCATAAAAAGAACGGGGAAAGTGCTCCACGTAAGAATATTCCTTCCATAAATCTTCATCTTGCCCTTTCACCAAGCGGCAACCTCATCGCATAAATAAAATGGCACCACCACCATACGGAGATCATCAATATCGATCTGAAAAGCATCAAAGATGCACTCTATCTCGTCAATCCAATGTACGGCTACCATAGGTTCAAGATCTCCCCTAAAGCTTAAGGATTCATTCACCTAAATTGTTTTTGGGTTGCAGAGGGATGAGTCTCAGTACTTTCACTCCTTGTACCTCTTGACATACATTGAAATGCCTCCTCCATAGCCCTGAACATGTCCTCACCAAGATAAGAGAGAGCACATCTCGAAGGTTGGAGCTGAGATTTAGGAGCCTCTTCCCCACTCTTCTTACTCGTTATTTCCTCTAGTTGAGGTATGTTCTCTGCCTCATCCACATCAGCCATCATTTGCACTTCTGTGTGCATTTGTGGTGCTTCATCCACAATTGGAGCACCAACCCTACCACCATGTCCTCGACCTCCTTATCCACCTCATCGTGTACCACCTCGACATCCTCCACTACGAGCCATGGTAATCTTCACATCACAAAGAAATAACAACCAACTTATAAGTCCACAATCACGAATCATATATATACTTTACATGTATTTATATATAAATAAACCTACCATATATTAATTATCCCAAATCACAATTACAAAACACAAAACACAAATACAATCCCAACCCAACTACAACCCCTACCCAAAAGCCACCAAGATTTAAGTAACTCAGTTAGCTCTGATTTCAACCCGTCGCGCTCTGAATCCCAGAGAACCTGGGACGTGAGCCACAAAGGGACACAAAGTAGATAATAAAATACACAAGGCTACTCGAATCCTAAAATACACAAATCCACACATAATACATATATAAGAGTTTTGCGCATATCCTTACATAAATCCACAACTTGAGTACATATATACAATAGCCAAAAAAGCATAAACTTTCCAAGGCTACGATACACAAAATCAAGTATCTTGCTTGTCCAAAATCAAGTATCTCACATATATTAGAAAACCAAAGGAATAAGAATATGCAGGACCTAAAGAACGTAACTCCAGTCTACCAAAACAACCATATGCAAAAAGAGAGATTCATAGCCTTCATAAAAACAACAATAATATTTTTCAAATATTCCACGAGCAATTACACAATACAATACGGAAACCTGTTGAGCCCCAGATGGCTAATATCCAACAGCCACCTCGCAAGAGAGTCATTTATCATGAGCCTAGGTACGATAAAATATGCACACCTGATTCAGCCTTGAGTGTTGGTAAGTTGAGTACTCAAGTCTCTGCCTGAAAGGAAAAGGTGGTCCATAAGTTTACTTTCTCCCAGCCAATAATACGAGGTCAGCACTATTCTCGGAGTAAATTCCACATGCTATACACTTTCGATATTTCTCATGTTTTTCCTTGCCTTGACCTTGGTATCTCAAGAACACGATAACACATATTTTGCAAGCCATTGAAAATGGCAAGTCCATAAAAACAGCCAAATCTATTAATGCAGAGAAGCTGCAAGAGGTCAAAAACTTGAAATAAAAGAAAGCAGGATCATAAAATTATATATCTAGCTCTAAGTTCGACATATGGAACGATATACTATACATTTAACTCACTGAAGGCCTTGTTCTGTATAAACATACATATTTTCTTCATAATCACAAATATGGAAAAATGATAAGTTATGTACATAAGCTGGGTCTATGACTTAAATCTTGCCCCCTGCATAAGCAATGAATCTTTCATCTCTCTATAGGATCTAAGTTCTTCTAATGCATCAGTTGTTGTCTTCGGCAACACAAGCCCAGGAGAAGCTCTGCTTAAAGTAGTATCTTGAGTCCCATGCATCTGAGATATTTCATTGCCCTCTTGGAGTGAACGGTCCAAACTTTCATGCCTTGAGGCTTCTGTCAAGTTCATAGAATTGGATATTGCTTGACCGAGAGGTGGAGCTTTCTTCAACATATGAATAAGAGCCCCTACCTCAGCATTTTTGGATCTTTTGGCCTGCAGTAATCCTCCAGGCTCAAGCGGCTCACATCGATTTCCTTTCTGATCAAAATATTCAGACCTGATTGATAGAAAAATTCATATACCACGTGTCAAAATTGTTCACAAAGCCTAAAGTAGACAATAAAGTTGCAAAAGGCCCAAAACTAGCACAAAAAATTTTCAGATACGTTACACGAAATCAGTTGAGCTTGAGGAATGGGCTTCAAATATGAAACTACAGACATGCTATGATTTGGAGTGGGTAGGAAAAAAATCAAAACATTTACAAGAAGGAAATATCTTCACGAGTAATAAATCAAAGAAGGGCCTTCCAAAACATAAATTTTTCAGCTGCGGACGAGAAATTAAATTAAAAAACATGAATGGCAGCAAGCTTTATTTGTCAATAAAACCGATAGAGAACATATGCAAAAACCATAACATAAAAAAAAAGAAAAAAAAAATTGCTCCCTAGAGGTGCAGCAAAGACACTGATAGGGCCTTAAAATTTTAATAACGTTGCAAAATAACAACATATCAAGATTCAGTAGATTATGGAGTTTTTTCTGCCTGTGAAACAGGTAGACACAAGAATGATCAACAAATCATTCAATAAGTACTGCATTTGCATACATTCGGCATGTCGAATAAACAGAAAAATCCACTGGTAATGTTTATTTGCTTTTCTGGGGAGAACATTTGAGACCACATTATGCCTAAGAGTTTGAATAAACCCTTGACTTTTTCTCATGTAGTAAGAACCTAATAATAAGAGAACAGGAAACTACTAACTAAAATTACTTCTGTTGCCAGGGAGAAAGCCTCTACTGCATAGAAATAACTAATACGGTGGCCAAAGTCATGCTCTCTGTATCCAAGATCAAACACCCCTCCTGGTGTCTGGTTTGAAAGAAGTTCATTTATAAGCCAAGACCAGAGCCCATTGTTACCCATGAGGCTCCATGTTTCCTGAAACTCCTTGGCGAAAACAGCTTTTGATCTTCACCCAAGACCAAAAAGAGCAGTCAGGAGTCTCAAACAAAAGAATCTCAACACTTGGGGATCAAAGAAATATGTATGCCCAGAGATAAAGATGACAAAAAGAAAAACAAATCTATCAGCTGAAATATTTAGTTGCTGCTTTTTTTTCATTCTAGAGAGCATATCAAGCAACCACATTTGAATGTAGTAAGAATGGCATTATACTAGTTCCAAACCAAAGAGGGGAAAAAACAAAAGATTAACATTATTTTCCTAGTATTTATGTTGCTGAAATTAGGTAATTAAATACAAGCACCATGCTAAGTATAGATGTGTCAATTCCCCCTCTAGGCTCGACTTGTACACTAACAATTTAGCAGCTACAGAAGGTGAGTTCTTTTGGTCCCAGAGTTTGGGCGAAGTAAATACTGCAGGATGGCAAGAATGATCATCATTGAAAAGAAGTTTTGATGCAGAAACGGAAAAGATTTTGGCACAATTGGCTTATAGACCCAAAATCCAGATCTATATTTAGTTAATGACAAAATAAGTTGCTTTCCAATAGGGTCTAGCCCGGTTTATGTAGGGGTACAACAAGAATCTTAGACTTGCTTTAGACTTCCTAGGCTGACTCTTGGGATTTCAAGACTAATAATTGCATTTCACTACCTAGAATATTGAATTTAACTAAAATACTTGTGCTTTGGTTTTCAAGATATTGACTAGTTTTTTTTAAAAACGTTGAGATATTGACTAGTTGATCATATCCAAAAATTATAGTTATTCTAAAATGCTCCCGCATCAATCTTCCCATGCTACAAAGAACTCGTCCTCGAGGTAGATATCTCTTCTTCATTTCTGTTATTTTCCTAAAACCACCCATTTTTGCTCGATGCGATACCAGCAATGTATTGTACGACACAGATACTTCTCGAGCAATTTCTGTTTCTGATCGATATGCCCAAACGATACACAGTTTACTCGATGATCCGGTATGGATAGTACAGTGTGGATCGTGTACCGTACGATTTTGATAACCATGTATGTAGGGGTAATGGATATAATGTCTTTGCCAAGTCAAATTAGATCCAACTAAGAGCAGTACAACAACCACACGAGGCAATGAGACCATACTGAGCGAATTATATACGATCAAAAGGTTTCAAAGTTAAAGAGGCAGTGAGATGACCATCAAGTTTACAACTTCCAGGCTGTAGCATAATGTCACATGCTTTCCAGTTTAGTTAAGACATAATTTTGCGTAATTCGGAGAAGATAAATAACATAGGAAATGAATTACATCTAGATTCTAATTTATGCCACCACGTATGCGAGAGTTAGAAGCTGCAGCAGAGTATTTCACAATAAAAACCCAAACGCCTATAAAATTAAGAAGCAGAACTAGGTTGGATAAGAAACGATGGTCAAAACTAACAAAAAGGTAGACAGCAAACTCAAGGATGGGATAAAGACAATGCACAAGCATAAAAACTTGAGGTAATAATTGATAAGTGACGGACATCAGTTTCAAATCGGGCCAAAAAAGTGGGAAGATAATTTAATGAAGAAATTGTCAAACCACTAAAGATGGAAAGGATAATTGTCAAAGATTAAATACAGCATAGAGCATATACTTTTGTCTAACCTTAAAGTAGTAAGATGGAGCTCCGATCCTCCATGTCAAAATGACTATAGATATGTAGTAAAGGAACAAAAAAGGAAACCAAAAAGACAAAGTACACCCACTCATCGGTTCTTGTCCTTTTACAACTAGAATCTATCATTTATATGACAGGTCTTGATCTCAGACTTATACGTACACAGAATTGCTTCATTTATAACTCAACTAAACCTTTTACCCAACTATACGGCTACGTGGATCTTTTTCCTTAAGGCCATATCTCCCATTAAACCTCATAGTGACATGTTTTGACCAAAATAAGCTAGAAGCTTGAAATTTGACTGCATTTGGTTGTTCAAAATAGAAACTTAAGTTTTATTTTTTTGGCCTAAATAAGCTAGAAGTTGAAGCTTTTTGTCCGCCAGAAAAAGCTAGCCTTTTATTTTATTTTTTGTTTAAATACTGCAAACAAACAAACTCATAGCATTAACAATCTTCCGCAGTTGCTATCACATGTTTGAATTGACAAAATAACAGTATCTAGTTAGCATCCAAAATTGCACATATGCCTTCAAAATAGAGATGCTTGCAAGTAACACCTCATGCAGATATGGGAAAAGGCAAATTAGGTTTAAGGCGAAGGAGAACTAACAAACTCATGGGCAATATTAAGAAGAACATGAGACACAAGTAATTTACAGTAAATGGTGATCAACATGCATCCTGAATTACCTGCCACTTGGATCCATCATGCTGCGATCATCATCCACAACAAAGGGGCCATAGAAATCAATGTCATCAAACTCGTACTGAAAAGAAAACCTACTAGAGCTTCTTGAAAAAGATTTTTGCGGTGAATTACTTGATGATATCTTCAACCCAGTCTCCCTTCCAGTTTCAATTTTCCCAACAGAGAGGGACTACAATAAAAAATAACCGTCAAATACAATTTACGGGAAAAAGTAAGAGAAATCTGAATGTTCTCTTTACAACTTGAGTCATAAGTACCTTGTCAATGGCTGAACTGGTCTGAACCAAGCCTGAATTTCTCTCTGCCCTAGAGACAATTGGTGTTGTGCCTTTGAGGGGAGGAGAATGAGGCAAATTTTGCGTGATGTTTGTCGAAGTAGCATTAGAAAGCTTGGATTGAGGTATGCTAACTGGAGCACTTTCAGACCGTAGAAATGACTTAGACAGGTGACTACCAGATAAGTAAGCAGGTGGTGATGGGGATGGAGAGGGTGAAATTACAGGAGAAGGCCAGTATTCATCAAAATTTGTATTGTTTTTATGATTTAAATGTGATTCAGGGAAATGACGAGGTGAGCTTGTTGGAGGAAGGCGATGAGAAGTTAATTTATAAATAGAAGCATGTGAATCTGAGTATGTGGGTGAAGGAGAGGGAAAGGCTGAAGGTGGGGAGGCTCTGGAAAGGTCGTAACTCCAGCTATGGCGTCTTCCAAAGGGAGAAGATGATGGAGAACCTCGAGGAAGGGGAAGGGACGGGAGCCGCTTTAAGGGATCTGCCAACGGACTCCCGACATAATCTGTAATGAACATTGGAGTCATGGGGGCCGATGGCTCAGAACTCACATCTGAAAGCGATGAATGGTACGATACTGTAAGGGAAAGCCTTCCGCAAAAAGTTTCCACCGGGTTGAAGGTGAAATGCTGCATCTCCAACTCCTCTTGGCTAGTGAACGGCTCAACAAAAGAGGAAACTCTATGGGCAAGGTTGAATCTAGGAATCTGACAAGATGAGTTGAGCTCGCGAAAGAGCTTGTATGCAGGCAAAAGTCTAACCATAGCATACAATGACCTTAAAGTCAAAATTGATTTCTTATATAGCGTATGTGAACTAATAGTACTTGATCGCTTACTTCCAGAACTATAATCCCTACTGCCTTTCCGTGTTTCGTATTTCAAAACCCATCTCTCTATAATCTTCTCACTCTTGGCATGTGCCCCGACATCATCATTTTCCCCATTCCAATGTTTTAGGCTTTCCTCTTTTCCTGAGAAGTTCCCAATAAGGTCTGTTCTGGGAGAACAACTCAATGGGTTCCAGTCGCTTAATCTTTGCACTAGTATTACATCAACCACCATAGGCTCAATGTTGCTCTGGCGCCAAAAGTCTATGTTCTCGAGAGCAGCTGGGCATTCCCTTAGGGCTAGATTAAACCACTTATCCCTCAGCCTAACACTTGAAGACGATGATGAAGACGAAGACGGGGATGACATCATCTGCTCGCCACTGTAGTTACGCGATGACACATAAGGACACCTTGATTCCAAGACTATGTGAAGGCTTTTCGCAAAGAATTCGGTGATAATTTGTTCTACTTTTGCCGGTTCTGATTGTGTGTTACCATGACATGATGCCATACTTATTGATTATGAATCACAATGATGCAAAAGTGAGTCCCTAAATGATCAATAAGAGCCCTGATAATCTTTACCTTCAATCCAATTAACTGCAACAAAGATAGCGGAATGCAAAATTCTAAAACTGCTTACCAAACATAAAAGTTACACAGTGAAAATAATAGGCAGAACTCTAAGGTTAGTTAGGGCTTGCTTGGTTGCAGTTTTTAATCTCAAGTTTTTCTTTTTTTTTTCCTTTAATGCCTAGCTTTTAAGTTTGTTGTTTTAGCCTAAATAAGTTAGACGTTTTAAGCAAGATGCATCCGACTTTTTTCTTTATGTATTTTCTTACAAGATGCAACCACAAACTTTTAATTTGTGTTTGACTTAATTTAATAACGTGAGAGAAGAGAAGGGGAAAGGAAGGAAATACTAAGATTTTCAATGGTACAAATTAAATTGCTTTCACTTTCCATCTAGAACAACTACCGTCATTCATCACTTCTCCTCCCCTTCCCTTCTCTTCCCTCCCCTCCTCTCCCCTTCCCTCCACTCCACTCCACTCCACTCCTCTCCTCTCCTTATAAATATTCTCCCACTTTTCATATGAAACCATCCCTTCTCCTTCAATCAAATAAGACATAATTTTGTGATGCCAGTTATTTTCAAATTATGTTTCTCAAATCAAAATTTAAAAGTTGATTGTATAAGTGAGTACGGTAAATTATATCTAAAAATTGCTTTGTAATTAATGTAACATGTGGTGAATTGATTCTTAACAGAATGCGATTTAATATAAACTAAATACCACATGCTACAATATCCAAAAATAGAACAGAAGCAAGTATAGAAAAAGCAATCCAAACGAGACAAAAGATCATCCACGGAAAAAGTAACAACTAAATTCAGCTACAACAAACTATAACGATCGCCAAAATAAGCCAAGTTCCAAAGTTTCAATGAATTCATATAAAGCAGAACATATAAGCACCAAAAAAATGGAAATTTTGAATTTTATTTGTAACTAAGACTTGTACGGACAAACTGTTCGCAATACTTGCCTTTGGAATGTTTAAGATGTAAATTCCTTCGCATATAAATAAAACAATCCGATGCTTGTTTTGTATCTTTAGAGTATTTAGTGTGAAATTGGAAGGAAACTAACCAAGCATGGATGTTAGGTTGGAGAGAGAGAGAGAGAAAGAGAGATGAATTTCTGTAAAGCGAGCGGGACTTTATATATGCTTGTTGATGAAATAGTCGTTCGAATATATCAACGCCGTCGATTTGGCCATTTTGGGATGGAAAAGGGGTTTAAGATGAGCTTTGGAGATAATGCCACGTGTGGCAGTGGACCCACAAAAGTGGGACACTTTGGGAGTTCTTTGGTGGAATGGGATGGAGAGGAGGAATGCCCTTATCCTGTGACTGAGGAGGGGTGCATAAATAATCTTTGGCGGATGGGACCGCCCTTAGAGACACGATCACAACAATGATTCATGTCAAAGCGGACTAACAACAGCCCGTTCTATAGCACCAATAAAATTAATAGTGGCTATTGATTCAAAAATTAAATTTGATACATGTCTAATATTTTTTATTGATTTTAGTTATGATATTTTGCTAATCGATTTGCATCCATTCTAAAAGAGATTACTCGAGAGTCTGGATGTGCCGTCATGTTATATTTACCATTATGATTGTTAAAAATAGACATGGGAACTCGAAACATCTCATTATTGCATTTTCCAAACTCTATTAAAAAAAAAAGACCTGTTTGTTTGCTTCCTTTGAAGTCGTGGGACTCAGATTTAAAAAAAAAAAGAAAAA
>MKEJ01039326.1:2192-12961 GCA_001753735.1 Embelia ribes
AAATGTCAAAAAAAAAGAAAGAAAAAAGGTAAAAATGTCCAAAATATCATATTTTGTAAAAATTATTAAATGAATATCATTTGCTCAATTTATTATGTTTACAAGGTTATTTGGTATGAATATCCTAACAGACTTTCCGGTAAATAATTAATCAAATTTTGATAATATGTCCTACTGAATGCATCAAGCCTATGCATGACTTCATCATGGTTAGCCTTTATTTCTTTCTTCATTTCAATAATATCCTTTGACAAATTTTCAATTAATGGCTTTGCTTAGCAACAAAAAAAGAGGGGACAGAAGTGTGTGATGCATGCCTTTTCTTGGCAGCAGAGGCTGGTGAGCCAAAGAAGACAGTCTTAGTAAGACTGGCTTTATCTTCAAGATGCCTTTTCTTCATCAATCTTTTCAAAAATTGTCCCAGCTTTTGCTCTTCACCTTCAGCATCTTACCCTCTTCTTTATCTTTGCCCTCTTCTTTATCTTTGCCCTACTCTTCCGCTTCAACAACAACCTCAATATCATCTTTCTCAACATCATATTCCTCACCTGTAAGAAATACCAGGCAGAGTAGGAATGTAGCGCCCCGAAATCCAGAGAGAACTGGAGACGCAAGCTTATTCCCTTTTTAAAAAAAGGAAACGAAAAATATATATCGCTTCTTTCTCAATCCCATTCTACAACCACTACCTACAACAGAGTGTGCGATAAGTAAAGCTACGCTATAGCATGCATATGGCATTTATATTGAATTAAAATATAAGCTCACCCTGCATATGGCTTGTATATTATCGCAAAATAAACTCCATGTTTACAATAAAAAATATAATAAACTGCATGCTCCAAGTTAAGCCTAACACACTGGTCACTTAAGGCAACAACATGAAGTAATATAAAAGATAAATCTGCAACATCAATATACAATGCCTCAAAATAATACATCAAGATAAGAGGTTACAACACAAAGTCAGCTATGTCTTCTATAGCTCCAAAAGGTACATACACTGATCAACACATAGCCTCAACGAGGACCGTCTCCCATCTTAGCACCTACAATACAATTATGATATGATATGATATGGAAAAAGAGAAAATATTCGAGTTAGATTACTTAATAATACGGTAAACGAAATGCTATGGGTGCCAACATGCATAAATAAAACAAGTAATAGTGTATGCAATACAATGTCCATGCAATGCAACTCAACGCTATTCAACACTAACACCGACACTATGCAATACTGACAGTGGAACTAGTGTATCAACACGATCTATAATCCGCCCTCGTCGCAAGACGCGATTATAGACTATAAATTAACACCAACGCCAACACAACGCAAGGATGGGAACTAGTGTCTCAACACGATCTATAATTCGCCCTCTACGCGGGACATGATTATAGACTATAAATCGACACCAACAACAACACCAATACAACGCAAGGATGAGAACTAGTGTCTCAACGCATTTTATAATCCGCCAAATATTTTCCCTGATCAAGTTTTTCAATTTTCACGATAGGGCACCGAGCCCTCTCTTTATTTTTCAATACATCATAGGCGACACTTTCCTAAAACAGCTCAACACGACTCAACTCCCTATGAATATAACTTACGTATTTTCCATATTCAACACTTTAAAATCCTCGATTTTAAATCAACAACGCTTAAATTCATCAACGCAATTGAGCATCATTACTCTAATACATTTTCAACACCAACTCGTTTCAATACATTCCACGATTTCAACACTTTCTTTTGAAATTTTCATTTTTAAATTCAACACATAGAAATCATTTCTATCAGCTTTATTTTCATTAAAACAACTTATGCTCATGTAATGAAAATGCAATGCCATGAATGTATGAACAATTCATACTTCTTGTACAATTAATAATAACACCAACCCACACATATGTAATGCAATTCTACTCCATTCAACCCGATTCAACACATTTCAACACATTTCTACTCATACAACTCCAATTCATCGATACACCATCTATATATAGAGGTACATACATAGACTCACGCTTATATTATTATCCCGTAATCTACTCGTACCTTATACGACGCCAATCAACTCTTGAGAGCTAATGAACCAAAAGCCCCAAATTGCTCCGTTCTTCACCTCGAGGTTTGACCTAGCCATCAAACTCGAATCAACACAAACCTACAATTAAACATGATCTACCAATCACCAAGATATAGAAAATCAACTTCTATTTCATTTCAAAATGAAGCAAAAATTTAGGGTTGATGAATGAACAAGACAAGATTCAATACTTACCTCAAAATGATCACTATGCTCTAAGGGTCACGAATCTCCGCTCTATTCTCGCGGACAATCTCCAACACAAGATGAATTTTGAGCTTTAAAGTGGTCTAAAAATGACACTACACTGCTATCTCTCTCTGGTCGGAATGGAAATGGGAACATGAGGTTGGATGTAACTTAAAGCCACTTTATCACATTTCCCAAGCTGCCCAACACAGTCGACTGTTCTAATGTAACAATCGACTGTGTACCAATCAGTCAACAATTGAGCTCTAACAGTTGACAGATTGCACAAATCAGTCAACTGATTCCTATTATCAGTCGACAGATTTGAACCAACACAAGTCAGATCCACTGACATTGTTAACATACTCTAACAGTCGACTGATTAACCTCAACAGTTGACTGTTGCAATCCACCTGAGCCACTGGACATTTTTGGGCCTCAAATCAGTAAATAGATGCCCACAATCTGTCGATTAGTTCACTAACAGTCGACTGATTCTACTCCAATAGTCGACTGATTTCCCTTACTGAAGGTTAAATTCAAAATTCGATCTTTCAACGCTTAGGCATTTAGGCTAACGTCTCGCAATGCCAACCCCACACACTTCTCAACACCGTTATCCACAACACTCAACACTAAGGCTACAACTACTCTACGTAAGAAAAGGGCTAACGCTTATATGCATACTATGCTAATGCATTATATCTCGTAAACAATAAAACAACACCAACGCCTCGTATCAACGCAACAATACCAACGTTTCATATCAACGAATACGTAACAACACTTATGCTACATTCAATTCTAATGTAACATATCAACGCTTAAATAAATAATAACATTATTAATTTAAAAACGAAAACTTTTCTCGGAATTTTCGGGATGTTACAAGGAAATAGTTCATAATCATAAATAGTTAAGAAACACAGATGAGTGAGGTTAAGAGTTCAGAAATACTTTTCAAAAGTTATGAAAAAGTTGAGAAACAGTTAAGAAACATAAATAGAATTTGAGGAATAGAGACAAACAATATGTCATACAGTTAAATCCCAACCTATGAAGGAGTTCGCCCATAAAATCCGCAAAATCTATTCTTTCAAAAAGACCTCCTCTTCCTCAATTACCTTGATTTCATTTACCTGCAACAAATTTTGAAACCAAAATTAAATTCATACATATTGTCAAGATATTAGTTCATAACAGTGCAATTTAGTTATTACTTACATTACCTTGCTTGATTTTGTTTTGAACTACCTTCGAACTTGGAATACTGTTTGAGGTATACATCAGTATTCTTGGGCAAATAGGCTCTTGGTTTTGTATCTGTACCTTAGTTGCAAATTCAGGCACAAATGAGGTAATGACCCCATATATCTATACCTGAAGAGCAATTGGAAACCTATAGGTTGTATACCCCTACTTCTTAACATGCTCATTCACCATCTGTTGATAATGCCTGATGTCCTTTTTAACCCCTTTAAAGTAACTCTCCATACAACCTTACCACAGGGATAGTCAAGGAAGACATCCAAATCCTCATCTAAATTAAAAAGTCTATTATCCATTAGATGAGTATTTTCATATCCATAAAAACTATTGCAAATTAAACAACATAGACCCAGCTTCCATCCTTCTTTCTTGTCAATGCAACTATTCAATGCAACCAATACCTTCTCAGAATGGGTGAGGACCAATCACTTACAAAAATCCTATCAGTGAACTTTCCAAAATTTAACCATGTAAAGTCTTTAAAGCTAAAACTCACTTCTTTATCATTGATTAAGAAGTGAACAACATCAGGAGTTTTATAGGTAGTTTTCATAATCATAATGCCATGCACTATGTTCCATGAAAACCTTACATTTGGTGCATTGAGGATATGCTTAAATTGTGTATCATTAATCATCTCTGTCAAATTCAATTCATAAATTTCTTCTTAATGTGTGAAACCCCCCATTTCAGGACATTTTGCCTTCAAAATCATCAGAGGAAGGGATAATGAATTTCTTGGAGACCATCTTAATAACACAGAAAAAAAAAACAATGCAGAAATGTTAAACTGTTAATAACACCAAAGAAACAATAAGGAAAAACACTGAATGTGTTAAGAAACTGCTAAGAAATAGTCAAAAAACTACTAAAGGAACACTCAATAAATTAAGTAACAATCAAGAAACTGCTAAAAAACAGTCAAGAAACTATTCATAAGCTAACAATTTCAAACCCTATTACCACAAATATATTTTCAAGTTATGAAAAACAGTTACGATAGAGCTAAAAAAAATGTTTAGAAACTAACAATTTGTTAAGAAACAGATAAGGATGATTATAAGAATATCAATTTGATAATAAACACAACCCAAATTGAAACCTTATGTACTAGAAATATATTTCCAAAATTCCTAATTTCAATTCCAAAATTGAAACCCTAAATAATTGTAAGAATATCAATTTGATAATAAACGCATCCCAAAATTGAAATCTAATTTATCATAATTATATTTTCCCCTAATTTCAGTTCCAAAATTGCAACCGTATTTACCACAAATATATTTCCAAGTTAATAAGAAAGAGTTCAACAGAGTAACACTAGAAAAAGTTAAGAAAGGGAGGATTAAAAAATATGCAGAAAATGTTAAGAAACAAAAACCAGAACTTATGTTTCATATATACTCAAAATGATGGAAACAGATACGAATGACATCAGAAATCTAAATGATTATAAAAATATCAAATCTTACAATTGATAATAAATGCAACAATCCAAAATTTAAACTTTATTTATCACAAATATATTTTTAAAATTGAAACTCAATTTCAAATAGAGAGAGGGACACACAACGTCTGAGAGAGAGACGTGAGAGAGATATATCGACTATAGAGAAAGACATGCGAGAGAGTAGTCAATAGAGAAAGAGAAACCGACGGTTGAGAGAGGGAGTGTGCGTAGTGGAGAGATGTGCGAAGTAGAGAGAGAAAGACGAGTGTTTTGTTTCAAATTTTAGATTCCAAAAAATAGAAGTGTCCAAAAATTTACATTTTATAAATATTATTTGTTTAATTAGATATATTTGTAAAGTGTTTTGTTGAATTAACCCCTGCTTACCAACAAAAAAAAAAAAACCGTCTCTCTCTCTCTCTCTCTCTCTCTATATATATATATATATACATGTCAATGCTCTTCAGGGATTAGAGAGGAGCGATGACTTCCGCATCTCTCTCCTCACACCTCCATTGTATCTCCAATTCCAGGTTCAGTTCATCTCAGCCGTTGATTGTGCACCGGAACCCTAGACGGGCCCTCTCCTTGTTCAGAAATGGCTCGCGTCCACCCACAGTCGTGTGTTCTTCTTCCAAGGACCCTCCTGGTTCCGGCGAATTGCTCCCCAGGTTTTATTTTATGCTTAAATTTAATTTTTATGCTTTTTTTATGACTTATTTTTGTGCTTGAATTTGAACTGAAAGCTGCATAGAGAGGTAGATTTTATGCTCGGGTTATTTTAATTAAGTTGTTTTGTAGTATTTGGTTATTCAGCTTATGTCTTTAACCTAATTTAGTTTCTAACTTTAGAAATTATACCAAGACTACATCAGTTTTCTTTCCAGAAATTGATTTTTCAAACCTTTAAGCTGGATATGCCTAAATTTTTTTCCATTTGAATTTTTTTCGGCTTAAATTACTATCCAGTAACGGAGGTGGCATTTATATCTCCGGTAAGGGTACTTACAATTTTTATTGCTAAGTTCGGGGAAGATTGACATTGCTCGTAAATTATTTTTTTCTGGACCAATAAAAGGTTCCTTTTTTCTTTGGAATAAGGAACTTGAAATATTAAAAAAAAAAAAAAGAAATTGTATTTATTCAGCGAGTGGAGAGTAAACACGGACTCCCTAAATGAAAAATTTAACTCTAAAATATATGCGTGTTACTTAGTGATCATGTTCCGTTAACTCTATTCCGTGTAGCGGATATACTAGAAACATATAAAATGTTGTTAAGTGATTTGCTAGTCTATTTTCTTTTAGCATTATTGCAAGTGTTTTTCACCTGTATCATCTGTGTCTTTTGGAAACAAGGGCATGGTAGTATTTGGTGGTGACAGTGTTTCCTATCTGAACAAATGAAATTATGCATATATATTGCTAATTCATGGCATTGGAAGAAGAACTTGCATAGCTAATCGTTGTCATGAGCCATATGTAATAATTTAATTTGTGGGATACGAAAAATCTTGTCGTTAAGGTAGAAATGTTTGTATTCTGTTGCAGTAACTTCTGCATTATAGAAGGTCCGGAGACTGTTCAAGATTTCGTCCAGATGCAGTTGCAGGAAATCGAAGACAATATAAAGAGTAGACGCAATAAAATCTTTCTCCTTATGGAGGAGGTAAGATTATTATAGTTGCAGGTCCTAGATCACTTCTCTTATCGAAAAGTTCCGTCCTTGGTCTAGTTCTGCCTTTTCATTTGCATTGTCATGCATGTGTTAATTTTCTGTAGGTTAGAAGATTACGTATACAACAAAGAATAAAGAGCATCAAGGCTGTTGATGCCAATGGTGAGGAGGAAAATGAGATGCCTGAGATTCCATCATCAATTCCTTTTCTCCCTCATGTGGTAAATCCTGAAACAAATTTGGGGTCGGATTAGGAGTTACCCTTTTGTGTTTTCTTCAAGCCCTCTTCAAACTGAAGCTTGTTTATTTTTAGCTCACCTTGTATTGTTTTCTGTAACAGACACCTAAGACACTGAAGCAGCTGTACCTGACAAGCTTTTCTTTCATATCTGCCACAATTTTATTTGGTGGCCTCCTTGCACCAATTGTACGTAACTAAGCTCTCTTGTCCCATATCTCATATCATGCTCATCTGAAAAGAAGAGGTGTCTGTAATGTTGTTTAGCTTAAATTAGTTATTGTTTGTCAAGCCAATGAAATGAACTAAATGGTTGTCTTACACAAGGCGTGTGAGCTCTGTAACAATTCTGTCACCTTAGAGTCCTTTTTAACTTGAATGTGACATAGTTCAAGCTAAAGACTTCTGTTTCACTTGGCAGCTCGAGCTGAAACTTGGCTTGGGAGGCACTTCATATGAAGATTTTATACACAATTTGCATTTACCCATGCAGTTAAGGTACAAATCTTATCTGGGTTCCTTCTAACATAAATTAGTGTATTCACTTCTTATCCTATGTCATATTTATGATTGCTAATGTCCATTTCACTGTAATGGACATTTAATTATTTTGTTGATACACTGGTATATCTTTTTAAAATAGTCAGGTCGACCCAATTGTGGCTTCTTTTTCGGGTGGGGCTGTGGGTGTAATTTCGGCTTTGATGCTTCTAGAAGCTAATAATGTCGAGCAGCAAGAGAAGAAAAGGTGCAAGTATTGCCTTGGAACCGGTATGCTAAATGTTTATTCACTTGTACAATTGTGCTCAATTCTCTGTAGTACTATGTATATCTATCTGTAGCTTTTGTATTTTATGAGAAATGGCAAGTAGTAAAACGGCGACACTAATGAAGTATGTACCGGACATGGCTTGATACTTTGTCCACTCAAGATTCACTGCGCTGATAATAGTTTTTCATATTGTATTACCAAACACCATGGATAATGTGAGGAAAAGTTAGTATTCCCATTAAGAATATGATGATATGATTCTATTCATACAAGTAGCTAAAAAGTTTTCACTAATATATTTCATCGACCAATCAACATGGTTCTCATGAATTGAATTAATCTATTATTCAGCCGTTGCAGCCAAATGGGTGGTGATCATTGAATTAGGTTTTTTTTTTTTTAATCTCTTGTGATTTTTCCAGCGTTTATTGTATGTTCCTATGGTTCTGTAAACAGGATATTTGGCATGTGCTCGCTGCTCTGCAAGCGGTGTTTGTTTGAAAATCGAACCCATTTCAGTTTCCAACCCTTCTAACCGCCCCTTACGTGCACCAAATACTCAAAGGTGTTTAAACTGCTCAGGAGCTGGAAAGGTATGTAATATCTTTATATCTTGCTTCGCGTAGAGGTTATTTCCTGAACGTAACCATTTCAGATTGAAATGTGTAGATCTACTACTGAGTATATAAATTGTACTTGTAATACATAATGTTGGGTCATCATTTGTCAATTGATCTTAGCCACTTCCATGGCTAAGTGTCGGGTATTAGTATTTCGGCTCTTTTTTAGATTACTTATTTTTCCCTTTTCCCCCTCGACTGTGGTACAGTACAATTCCAAACCGAAATTAGAAACACTTTTAAAATAAGAATTGCGAAATGGACAATAAGCATTACAAGGAATACATGTTTAGGAATCACAATCAAATTAGCATTTGTTAGCATTCAGGCGAGCTAGAACCCTGTTAGCACACGGACATAACCATATGTTCTGAGTACTTACAATTGCAATTGCTTTGTAACCTCTATGGTACTTCATTGTGATTGGTTGACTTATACTTTCCGACTTTTTGGGTTTTTCTATGTTTGTGTAGGTAATGTGCCCGACATGTCTCTGCACTGGAATGGTGATGGCGAGCGAGCATGATCCAAGAATCGAGCCTTTTGACTAGAAGAGATTGAAGATATGCATCTCCACTACTCATAAGTTTCTTCTTCTTCTTCTAAAATTCATGTAAACTGTTATCTAACACAGTAACAATCGAAGTGTATGCTTGCACAGAGGCTGATAAAATGCACAAAGCTTCAAGAATGTTTGTATGAGTGGAATTATAAAAGTAAAAACTATAGATATGTACGTATGGCAAAACAAGAAAACCCCATGGTCATTCCCTGGGGCGTAATTTTATTATTATTGGTTATTTTTTCCTTTTTTTTTCGAGATTTCCTCACATTACTGATTACTTCTACAGTTTTACATCTTATCCCCTTTTGTCCGGATCACATATATATGCATGAATTCAAGGAAAACATGTTTTGCTTAGAATAGTTTTACTTATATTTGAAGTGATCCAAAATAAAGCGCAGATCATAGGCAAGTAAACATCGCAACTTCAAGCATCCAGCAAGTATTTTCAATTATCATGTTGTCGTACCAAAGGATTATTTTCACTGTCGACAAATTGAGCTACAATCTAAAAAATGAAGTGGTGCAAGAGGCTAATATGCCAAATGCGTCTTGTTTTACTACTTTTTTTTTTTAAAAAAAAAAAACAATTGTTTACTTGAACTAGTCGAGTATGGCGATCATCCACGGCTCCTAAATGAGATTTCACAATCAATTTCTAACCAGTCCGACTCGGCACAATAATTAGTCCAATCTAATGCACTTTTTAACTTTTATATCAATATTTTAAAATTTTGAAGCATCAGTAAGGGTGGACGTAGGAAGTTAAGCAAATGACAGCAAATTTTCTACTTAAAACATATTCGAATTGAAGAGAAAAAATAATAAACCAAAAAAATGGTGTAACGAGTTTTGAATCTATAACAAAGTTTAACTATACAATTCTTACCACTTGGAGAATATTGAATATACTACATCTATCGCTACAATATTTATAAAAAAAATGAAACCACAATGGTACAATCAGCTTAGAAAATTATAACAGTATTAAAGTTAGTAATGCCAATCTGGACATCCGAAAGCTTGTTATAAGCTTGCAAACTCTATAAGGTATAATAATTCTCAGAAATATCAATATATATGAACATTTATTATTATTTTTTTATAGTTTGTTGGCCGAAAGAAAAAAAATGACTCCTTTTATCATAACTTCAATCCGCTCATGAGCTTCTTATTCGAGGAAGATGAGTTTCTGACTCCTAATTCAGTATTTTTAGCCACAAAAATAAAATTTTGTAATAAAAAATTTCAAAAATTATTTTATAATCATTTAAAAATTGTATTCTTGTGATTGAAATTTTTTTTCTCATCTTTATATTTTTTAAGAAGTGTTAGTCACTCTTCATCCCTTATATAATACTGACCTAATACTCCATCCGTAAGAGCATTGATGGCGCAAGATTTATGTTAACAAATTGATTTTCTTAAATTTGTTTACAGAATTTTATTTAAACGAACATTTATTGTACTTATATATATATATCTATATATATGTGCATAAATTTATAGGTATTTCCATAATTGATTTAATATTTGTATATGAAATTCTTCTTCCAAACATAAAGAACAAGAATAGAAATAAAAACTACAACATTTTTTTTTTAATAATAATCAAAATCATGATCATTATTACTAATATAATAAACAATTAAAAAAATACATCCCCTGGAGTCTTCTGTCATTTGAGAAATTCGGTATTCCATCACAACAGTTGCCATGAAACCCTAGCCTACAGAATACAACGTACACACATCGCCGCATCTCTCTACCGCTGCTACTCTCTCCAGCTTCCCTCTCCTCGGCGATCTCTCTCTCTCTCTCTCACTTGATTGCAGCTATGGTAGGTTTCTCCTCCCCCTCTGTTTTCACTTACGAACTAAACATTTTTAGCTGAAA
>MKEJ01039328.1:0-25433 GCA_001753735.1 Embelia ribes
ATTTTGTGATTGACACCTCTTTCTATCCCATTGTTGCTTTGGAGAACTAATCATAAATATCGAAAATAATTAGTCATTGGTACTATCTTTCCAATTAGTTAAAAGTAAACAATCTCTATATTATACATGCCAAAAAAAAAAAAACAATTTTTATATTATATAAATAAATTAAAAAAATGCTTTCAACGTAAACTTATTCAAAAATAAATTTTAATTTTAATTTACTTATTATAGTAAAGAGTAATTTACAAACAAATCAAAAATTTTTTTTTCTTTTTATTAAAAATAACACATTATGGTAAATTTATAATTTCGTGCCGATCAAACTGTATGTATTAATGAGAGTATTAAACTAATAATGACAAGAGGGATTAGATTATTAAGAGGGTAGGTGAGGTGAGAAAACAGGGGAAACAGAGGATTTAGGAAAGTGGTTTTGTGAAAACAACATGAAAACCAGAGAGAGCCCACAATCATCATTGTATCTGTATGTATATGCATAGCTAAACCGCACTATGTATTGTATATAAAAAGGGTATCCAATGCCTCACCATCTCATCTCATCTCAAACCAAAACACAATTTCTAAAACTGCTTTCATTTCGTTGACTCTGTTTCTGTTTTTTTTTCAGTAAGGGGTCTCTTTTACTCTGTTCTAGGTTAAGGTAATTAATCATTTTTTAAAAAAATATTTTTCTGGCTTAAATTAAATTCCCAGTTCATATTAAATGATGTTGTAAGTTGGTAGCTTAATTTTGTTTGCTAAAATTTAGATTTTTAACTTTGATTTAACAAGTTAATGACTATGTTTTCTTTAGTTTGAGGGTTACTCTGTTCTGGGTTAAGGTAATTAATCTATTTCTACCAAAATATTTTCTGGGTTAAAATCCCAGCCAATATATTAGGACTCATAAATCGGTGGCTCAATTTGTTCATAAATTGAGATTTAAATTTTGGTCTCACATTGTAATGACTCTGATCTCGTTTAAATAAAAAAAACATTAAGGTGTTTCTCTGCCCTGTGCAGCATATCTCCCTGCTGATTTTGATATTAATGACTAAAATTAAAAGAGGAAATTAAAGTTTAATAATTTTTGGTTTTTAATCTCGGTCGCATGTTTGAAAATCAGCAGCCGAGACGCATGCTAACATACATCCTGGCTGTACTACAAATGAATATACACAAATGGGTACCTCATTCTCTTTGCTAAATTTGAAAATAATTGTTAATTTGTTTTTTCTCAAAAGTTAATACATGGAATATTCGTCTAGCATATTTTTCCCAATTTGAATATATATATATATATATATTATTGTCTGTGAGCAATTTCTTTGCTAAAATTGAAAATACTTAATTTCGTTTTCAGCGGCGTTTTGCACTAAGTGGTTTGTCAACATTCTAATTCTAGATCTCCATATTGGAAATTTCTTGATCCAGAAGTTGAGCACTTTACCTTAATTAAAACTTAATCCTTAATTTTATTCAATTAAAATATCCAGTTAAATAAATAGTGTAGACTTTTTCTTTTTTATTTTACTACAAGCCGGTTAAATTTTCCCGTCCGTACATTTTACGTGTGAGTTGTAGTAATTTACAAATTTTGGGCATTAATGTGTTTTCTTTCTAGCTTTATTATTATTATGAAGCTTCAAATCTTTCTATTTCTTGTATAATACTTTCATATGGTTATATAATTTATTGTTTTGTCTAGAACGCAAGTAAGGGTTATGTCAAATGTGAGACCGAATCTTTATGCGTATTATTTTCCGGTAATTCATGTTGGCTTTTCTTAATCTTTGAAAAAAGACTGGATAATATTTTTTATTTAGATCATTAGAGTGGATAATATTTTGATCACAAGAGTGGATAATATTTTGAAATCTTGGTTGGTTTCTCCGAAATATAAATATAATTAGGTAGACTTTCGTGTTTTTCTAGAGTTTTGAAAATATTTCAAAGTCACCATTCAATAAATTAGGTGGAATTTGACTTTTTTCTTGGTAGTGTCATCATGGGAAAACCTCTTTATAAATTTTGGAAAAAGCCCAATTTTCTAAAAATTCATATTGTTATTTTTCTTGCAGGTGAGGTGAATTTTGTCTGGAAAATCTGCTCTCATGGCTGATCATGTTTTGACTCGAGTTCAAAGCTACCGGGATCGCATCGATGGAACACTCGCGACGCTTCGTAACGAATTGCTGCTGCTTCTAGAAAAGTATGATTTCAAAATCTAGTCTTGCTTTCTCAAATCAGTTTTACAAAGTGTAAATATTATTGATATGGTAATTCTTTTAGAATGTTTTCAAAATCACATGGGTTTTTGTGCCCATTTTGTTTTAAGATGTGGAATTGCTTTTGATCATGTTCATTCTCTGCATATATTTTCATCTTTTAAGTCCATTTTTTTTGGTGCAGTGGATTTACTTTTAACCATGATCATTCTAGGAATATGTTTTGAAATCAAAAGCTTTTGTTTTTGAAGTTTAAAGCTGTTTCTGTAAAGTGGAAACACTATTGCTCATGGGAATAAAGTGAGATTTCTTGGTTTTGGATACAAGCTTTTCAAATCAAGAAATGTCTTTTTATTTTCCCCTTTTTCCAAATTCAAGTCTTTTGGGGGCCAAACCTGTTTAGAAACGTGGTAATGCTATCGATCATGATCATACTCAGAGAATTGTTTCGAAATCACAAGTTTTCTTTTTGAAGTTTGGAGTTGCAATGAGAACGATAATTTTTAATTCTTTATTTTAATATTTACAAAAATAATGTAGTTAGTATTTTCTTATTTTAATGAATCTATGTGCCTAGTTCATTATTAGAAAGCCCATTGAGCCCATTAAGGTTTGTCTTTTACTATTTAAGCTTGTGTTAGGTATTATCAATGGAATAATGAAATGACTAAAGTTAAATTGGAGAGTGTTTAGCTCGTTCTAACAGTGTGGGTTAGATAGATCTTTCGTGCACCGTATATTAATGATCGAAGCACAGATCCATAATCGAGGATCGTGTTTCATCGGAGTGCTATTGATCATGAGATTAAAGTGAGATTTCTTATTCGGGTATTATTATTATTATTATTGCAGAATTGAAAGTAATGGTAAGGGGATACTAAAGCCACACCAGATTGAGGCTGCTTTAGAATCAATCCCAAAAGATGCCCAGAAGAAGCTACTTGAGGGAGCTTTTGGTGAGATTATCAAATCCACACAGGTAAGTTTGGTTTAATAATTGATCTTCAAACCCTTTTCTCTTTCGGATAATTCAGTGTTTTTTCTTAACGTTTCGTTTTGATTCTGGAAACTGGTTTTGATTTAGGCAACAGAAATACTGCAGGAAATGCATTAGGCAGACTGGTTTCCAAACAGTTTGTACATAATCATCCTGAAAATACCAAGATAGTTATTTTCTGCCCAAATTTCTTTTTGGGTTTGTTAATATAAAAGGGGCAAATGATTTTTGCACCGTAAATCATGTATTTAAATTGTACAAACACTTATGTGGTCATATCTATATTAGTTGATAGTATTTAAAAAATAAATAAAAATAGATGGCATGATATAACTGCGTTGTTGTACAGTTTTTTGTTGATAAATTTTGGTACGTGTGTCATTATTGATTAAAAAAATAAAAGCAACGTAGTTTTTAAAAGTTTCACTAGTTTAGTCCCTCAACGACGGAACATGAAAACGAAAATTCGAAGGTGAAACTCCAAAACATATGTATAGAAATTGGGATCAAGATGGAACCAAGTCTAAATATGTTGATCTGTTCAGTTTTATTATTTCTGATCCATTTTTCTGTAACAGGAAGCAATTGTTCTTCCTCCATGGGTAGCCTTAGCCGTTCGTCTCAGGCCCGGTGTTTGGGAATATATCCGAGTTAACCTTAATGCCGTTGTCGTTGAGGACTTAACTGTCCCTGAGTTTCTCCAATTCAAAGAAGAACTTGTTGATGGCCCGTAAGTTACCATATCTTTTTCTATTATTAACTTTAAATGTATAGTCTTGCCTATCTTTGGTGTTTTTGACCTTTAAGTAATCAAATGGTTTCTTATGGCACAGCCGCAATGGGAATTTCATTCTCGAGCTGGATTTTGAACCATTCACCGCCTCATTTCCTCGCCCGACACTTACCAAGTCGATCGGGAATGGGGTCGAGTTTCTTAATAGGCACCTCTCTGCCAAAATGTTCCATGACAAGGAGAGCATGCACCCCCTCCTTGATTTCCTCAAAGCTCACAACTACAAGGGCAAGGTAATTACATTCACAGGACTTGTTTAATTGCATTTTTAAGCTCATTTTTTTTTTTTTTGATTTTTAATTTAGAAGTTGGTGTGCATTTGGTTGTTCAGTTTTATATTAAGTGATTTTTAGCTGTTTTGACCTAAAAAAAGCTTCAAACTTTAAACTTGATGCATCAATATTTGTTCTTAGGGTTTGTTTGGTTGCAACTTTGGTGCAAAAAAAGCTAACTTTTTTAATAGTCTCAAATTATGAAATTGCTAGTTGCGTCTGCCTTGAAATTTTAAATCTATTTGGTCAAAAGAGCAAAAAAGCTAAACGGAAATTTTAACTTTTAGGTCAAAACAACAAAAAAGCTAAACTCATCATGCAAATGCGTCCTAGCTAATAAGCAAAAAAGAAAAAGAAAAAGAAAACTCGAGCTTAAAAACTGCGGACAAATAAGTGCACAGTCTTAAAAAAACTAACAATATTGCTTAAAAGTTGCAACCAATACATCCATATATTTATTTTTTTACAAGATGTGTTTTAATTTTGTTGAGTATAGGATTTTGATGTTGAAATTTTTTGTGCAGAACATTCTGCTCAATGACAGGATACAAAACCTTGATGGCCTCCAACATGTGCTGAGGAAGGCTGAGGAATACCTTGTATCACTGCCACCGAACACTCTCTATTCCGAATTCGAGCACAAGTTCCAAGAGATCGGGTTGGAGAGGGGTTGGGGTGACGTGGCGGAGCGAGTGCTCGAGATGATTCACTTGTTGTTGGACCTTCTTGAAGCTCCCGATCCGTGCACCCTCGAGACCTTCCTTGGTAGAGTCCCAATGGTTTTCAATGTCGTTATCCTGTCACCACATGGCTACTTTGCTCAGGAAAACGTCTTGGGTTATCCTGATACCGGTGGCCAGGTCAGATTCTAACCGGGAAGGAAGTTTTTCGTAATAATTTTCTCATTTCCTTGCTAATATAGAGCACTCGCTTTCGTTTCTTTGATGACTAGGTTGTATATATTTTGGATCAAGTTCCAGCCTTGGAGAAGGAAATGCTTCAAAGGATAAAGAAACAAGGCCTTGATATTGTCCCCCGTATCCTCATCGTAAGTGTATTCGATCTAATATAGTACAAATTTGAGGACTGCTATTAATAAATGTTCCTATAGCTTCATTGCTTCATTTCTAATTGTCCATTCCGCAAAAAAGAAAATGAAATAAAAAAATTTAAAAAGAAGAAAATTCTCAGTTTAAAAAATGGTACAAGATTTACTTAATTATTTTAAAACCTTGGTGGTTTATATAGGTGACAAGACTTCTTCCCGATGCGGTTGGCACTACATGCGGCCAACGCCTCGAGAAAGTGTATGGAGCCGAGCATTCGCACATTCTTCGAGTTCCCTTCCGAACTGAGAAAGGCATTGTCCGTAAGTGGATCTCCAGATTCGAAGTGTGGCCATATATTGAGACTTTCACTGAGGTGAACCGTTTATTCATGACTATGTTTTAAATTCCTAAAGTAGATTTAACATGAATAGACTATTTTTCTAATTTGTTAAATTTTCTGTGTAGGATGTTGCTCATGAACTTGCGAAAGAACTAGATGCTAAGCCCGATTTGATTGTAGGAAACTACAGTGAGGGTAACCTTGTTGCCTCTTTGTTAGCTCATAAATTGGGGGTTACACAGGTAATTTCGCTCGTTTTTCGGTTATAAACACAATCTTTTCTTTGTATCCTTGTATACAGAAAAAAGTCTAATTGTTTCTATTGTTTTGGTTTTTGGTGTAGTGTACCATTGCTCATGCATTGGAGAAAACCAAATACCCCGACTCGGACATCTACTGGAAAAAGTTTGACGAAAAATATCACTTTTCGAGTCAATTCACAGCTGATCTCATTGCTATGAATCACACTGATTTTATTATCACCAGCACTTTCCAAGAAATTGCTGGAAGGTATGTTTCATCATTCATGTTTTTTCTTATATTGGCGGTATAAGGATACATGTGTTTAATATACTCAATATTTTTCGTTTGCTGTGTGTTTACAGCAAGAATACCGTGGGACAATACGAGAGCCACACTGCATTCACCATGCCTGGACTTTACCGAGTTGTCCATGGTATCGATGTCTTCGACCCCAAGTTCAACATCGTCTCGCCAGGGGCAGATATGTCCATCTACTATCCGTATACGGAGAAAGAAAAGAGGCTGACTAAGTTCCACCCGGAACTTGAAGATCTCCTCTTTAGTGATGTCGAAAATGAAGAGCATTTGTAAGTTCAAGGCTTTTGGAATTACTATTTTTAGTTTTTTATTTTGTTTTTTGAATAAAACTAGAATGGCAGATCCAAAAATTGTTACAAAAAAATCAAAATATTTACTAACAAGATAATTGTCACAGGGGTGTGTTGAAAGAAAGAAACAAGCCCATCATTTTCACCATGGCTAGGCTCGACCGTGTTAAGAACTTGACCGGGCTAGTCGAGTTGTATGCTAAAAACTCTAAGCTGAGACAGTTAACCAACCTTGTAGTGGTGGGTGGAGATCGAAGAAAAGAATCAAAAGATATCGAAGAACAAGCGGAGATGAAGAAAATGTATGACCTAATTGATACCTACAAGTTGCACGGTCAATTTAGGTGGATATCGTCGCAAATGAATCGTGTGAGGAATGGGGAACTTTATCGCTACATTGCTGACACTAAGGGTGTTTTCGTCCAACCGGCTTTCTACGAGGCTTTTGGCTTGACCGTGGTCGAGGCGATGACATGTGGCTTGCCTACTTTTGCCACATGTTATGGTGGACCCGCTGAGATTATTGTCCATGGAAAATCGGGTTTCCACATTGACCCGTATCATGGTGATCAAGTATCCGAACTACTTGTTAATTTTTACGAAAAGTGTAAAGAAGATCCTTCACATTGGGAGACGATCTCGAAAGGAGGGTTGAAGCGCATCATGGAGAAGTAAGCTCAAATCCTTTTCTGCAAATGTGCAACACAAAAGCATGATTGCACAATTTTTATTGATTTTTTGCTTCATTTTCTTGTAGATACACATGGCAAATTTATTCGGAGAGGCTAATGACCCTTGCCGGTGTTTACGGGTTCTGGAAGTATGTGTCCAAGCTTGATCGCCTTGAGATCCGTCGCTACATTGAAATGTTTTACGGTCTCAAGTTTCGGAAAATGGTAAGCGTTTTGGTTAGGCTTTCATTTTGATGGTTATTGCATTTGCTCTTCAAGAAGACCAATATATACGCATTTAATTTAAATGTTTTTTGTTGTTATGTTGCCTTTTATGCAGGCTGAGTCGGTTCCGTTGGCTATTGAGTAGATGATTGGTTGAACGATTTCAGTTAAAGTCAAGTGAGAGTCTATTTTCGAGTTTCGCAGGATGAATAAGCATTTGGGATTTGTGTTTTTCTCTTTTGGTTCTTCGATTTTCAAGTCATTGATTTCAGTTGGGCTTTTCACCTCAGTTTGTAGCAGTAAAATGTAGTTGGTTTTTCTGAATTTTCAATTTCTCCATCTATGTTGAGTATTGACTTCAAAGATTCTCACTTATCGTTGTTTAATAAATTTCACATTTCTGTTTCTTTTGTTAATCTTCTTCTTCTTTATGTGGGACGACAAAGTTACTGATGATCAAAGTTGCAATACATTTGTTTCTGATATAACAAAAAAATACTCACAATGCACCTGGTTTTAGTTTTTCCCGTAAGATCATTTATACTGTAAGAATCATGCTCAAATAGGTCAAGCTCAAAAGAAATATACACCAATAGGCTCCTAATATGCTTAGCCTTTAGGGTCCTAATGTGCTTAGCCTTTTAGGCGGGTATGCATGCACATAAAGGCCGTTTCTTAATATGTAATCTCTCTTAATATGTAATCTCTCCAAAGACAGATTCTCATGCAAAATGAGTGTTTGCGGGCAAGCTTTTAGTATATGTACTATAAATTCTTAACAAAGCCAATAGCAGCAACAGATGGTAAGATTTGGGATGGCAAAGAGGCTACTGAATGCGGTAGCAAATTTCAGCTAATTAATGATCACGTGTGTACATGTAGAACTAATTAGTTGAAATATAAACAAGAACATAATCTACACAATAAGCCTGAATTGATCCATGTGAACATATTCTTTGATTTTGGATTTGTTCCATCCTCAGCTTTTAGGGCACTATACAAGCCTCAGCTCAAAATGGAGGAGAAACTTTACATACCACTATATACATTGTCGCAAGGCGTATTACAAGGGTTTCTATGGGCATCTCGTATACATTTGATCTAATTGCCTGTTGCTTATCAAAATTGCCTTCCATCAAAGTTGTGAGCACTTGTAAACTAAATAAATACTCTTCCCGAACTCTTCTGCTCTGAATGCACAAATATATTTTTTTTTTGGTGTGTGATCTGCCCATGGTTAGTTAAATTTAGCTTTCTCATTCTCTAATTTCCCTTTTCTTACTTGCTTGATGGAGGGGATGACTTGGATAGAGAAATATCGCAAGCAGTAACGCAGAAGCAAGACCAACAAGATCACAGAAGGGTTGGAATGGGTGGGAGCCAGTTACCCATAGGGGAAAATTGGGCTTGTATGTCAAAAAACCACCCGTTTGCAAGACAAAGCTAGTAGCCATTAACCCTGCGCGCAAACCTATCGGAAAAGACAGGCTACCTTGGCTTCTTTGTCGGGCCCCAGACAGACCCAAAGATAGAAGCCATAGTCCCGGGATTGCAAGCAGAGACCTGAAATTAGGTTAATTTCAAGAAAGGGTCATGACATATTTTACATTCATATGGTCACAGGATGAACTTTTAATTTGTAGAATTGGAGACAAGGATGCTTGCTCTATTTATCACGGAAGTCCTTAAATTGTAGCAAAATATTTGGCACAGTACTGCATCAGCATAAACAGGATTAAGAACTGACATGTTCATTTTGCCTCTTCATATTAAAAAGCACAGCTTGTTTGGGCACACCTTGAGCACATCATGGTCACCGAAATTGTGATTTAAATAGAAAATTTTGAAAGAAAATCCAATTTTGTGGAGCAAAAAACAATTCAAATCATTTTAAGACGTTTCCATGTCACACACAGAATATTTGCAAATTAGAGGAATATTGAACATACGTACCTTTGAAACAAAGCAAAGGCAAGTCCGGATATAATAATTCCACAATTATGGCCAAAATCTGCTGCAATTTCATCAGGCAACCATGATCTGAACAGAAGTTCTTCCACCAATGCAACACCTGTTGCTGTTATGATTCCTTGACCAACAAGTAAAAGCATCTTGCAAATCACTTTGAGCCGCATCATAGAATCGGCCGGATTTGAAACAAACATGGAAGGCCATGACAGACAAACACAACCAAGAAAAGCATTCACAGAATGTATTGATAAAACAAGCGAAAATCCACTAATCAACCCCATCAAGTAGTTCTTGATCTGCAACAAGTACCCAACATTAGTTTATTTTCCAAGCCCTTTAAAATAGGAAAAGAAATGTATAGTGCGCATAACGATGATTTGGATTCTATCTGCAGAAGGTGGAAACTCTTCACTTTCTCACAAATCTCCTTGGATGAATAATACGCGTATGTAAAGTTGTAGAGACTTGTAGGAACTGCAATATAGATGCCATGCATCCAAGGCCACTCGTGGGAAAGGAAAGTTCCACCAGCAGTGGATGAAAACCACATTTTACCAAGAATGTGAACGCAGCAGAACTTTGCGAATTTGCAGAGACCACACAGAAGAGAGAAGGGAAGGGGGAGGAATGCATAAAATGCACTGATTAGGAAATAACTTGTGAAGAATGCATAATTTGGGTATAGATCAAACCAACTTTCGATAATCTAGATCCATGTTGTGAATAATGGGTCCTGAAAGAATTAAGGGGGGTGAGGCATGTCCTGAGTTAAGTCACCAAATCTTTCGAGTATAGGGAACGCTCCCGCTCCCACTCTCACCGTTTTTTGAATTGCAGGCCCGACATTCTCACGCTCACTCTCTTGCTCTCGCTCCGCGAATCGGTGACTTAGGTCCTAAGCCTAAGAAAAAACCTACCTTACTTCTTTAGGCCAGTTGATAATCGAGGGTACTCTTTCCCGTGTCGATGTGGAGCCTCGTGGGTGCTAAAGAAAGGGAAAGCAGGTATGTGCACAAGTTCCGAGTGTGCATGGTGTCAAGGCATTCAAATTCAATGTCTGTAGTTATAAGATCGTGGTTGGCGAGGCAGGTGGGGATTTTGCCTGTAGCCAATCAGTTACTGGCTCAAAAAAGACCCAACAACAGAGACACTGTAAGGTGGCCTGAACCCCTTGCTCGGGCAATCGGAGTCTAGGGAACACTTTGGCGAGCATTGGTGTCCAACGGAGCTGGAGAAGCTTGGAACAGCAAGACTGATTAATCAGGAAGTCTCTGGAATGCGACGGATAGTTTACAAGGGACTCCTATTAATCGTAGAGGCCTTTTCCTATTGTGCTGGTTTAAGAGTTCATTTCCTGTTTTGACTAGTTTTTCTTGTGTATACTATGTCTACGAGAGATCAGTTTTTCTGCTCTTGTGAAGCTCAAACAATTGTTAGAGATTGACTTTGAAGGGTTTTCAGATGGGAAAAACCTAGAGAGGTGCGAAACAAGTTTAAATGGAGTAGGTGTTCTTGGTGGGCAGTCTTGAAACAAAATCCTCAGTAATGTAGATGGTGAGTGAGAGAATTCTTGTAATTTGACGGCTAGGTGTTCTTGATATTTTCGGTGTGTTGTTCTTGTTTCGGTTTTGGCTTTTGCTTGGTTTTGTGTTTTGGTTGGATTTGTCATTGCTGTTTGTTTCTGCGATCTTGGCCGAATAATTGGTTGCTCTTTTAGGACAATTGGGTAAGTTGAACACAGGTATGAATATAATATAGTCTAGAGATTTTCATTAAATGGATATTTGAATGAAGTACATCTATTCTTGAAACTTTCCTAAAACTTCTCCTTTGTATAGGATGTATGACACATACCTTCGAAGATGAAGTTAAATCTAGCCCATATTGCTCAAATGGGTTCTCATACCCTCGAATCCTTTTGCCCCATAACATAACAAGTATCATAATAGAAGCATAGAGGCCTGCAATGCAAACAAACTGAGAGAACTTGGGGGTGTTATGCGACGCCCAACTTTGAACCAGTGTAGGCAGCAGCGGAATAACGATCGGAGACCACAAAACAAGCACCATGCACACGAAGGCAAGCATCCTACAAGTATCGAGCATAAAGAAAAAAAGATTTCATCACGTAAAATTTAGGTACATTATAGACTCTTAATTTGATGAATCACCATGCAATCCATCACTACAGTTTGAATTAAAAGCAACCGATTTTCACTTAAACAGCACAATCCTCTTCCGATGCAACAAAAGTTTAATTACGCTTTCAAGATGTTTAACTTCCAGGTAGTTTCACTTAAAAATTCACAATTCTGTAAGCTGAAACAGGAGAGCAATTGTAGTAACTTCATTTACCTATGAAATAAGGGACGCTCAGCAATCCGTAGAAACAGTATGAGCCTGTCAGTCAAGCTCATTGCACCCCGCATTCCACCCCAAAGCAAAGCAACTTTACCAACCAGCTTCAATATCCCACCCCTTTGTCCCCATTCTGCTAGCATTGCCACCAGCCTGAGTACAGAAGAAGAAACTTAGAGCATTTGCATCCGATTCTCTAAACTACAGAAAAAATGAGCTCTATCTTTATTTTACAAAATTTCTATTTCTTACCATCTACATCAGATTATTTATCACATTCTCTACTGCATTAAAATACTATTTTCATACCTTTTAACCATTCCACATTTAAAATTCCACACATAACAAGATATTTAATTATGAAATATTATTTTTTTAATTATGCATTAATAAAAAATATTATTATTTCTTAGCTTTACATTGATAATTTTAATTTTATTTAATTTATTAATTTGTTATATAAATAAAATCTCCTTTTAAGCAAATGAAGAAAAAGGGGAATAGAAATAATGGGATAAAAGAAAAATATAGAAAACAAATTCAATAAAAATTCATTATATAAATAATAGAAATATAAATAAAATAGCTTAATAAAAACTACTATTTCTTAGCATTAAAAATTAAAAATTTATAATATAAAATTTAAATTTAATTTTTAATAAATATTTAGTTTAAATATTAAAAATTAAATTCAAGTATATGTTTATTATATAATTAAAAAATGATATTTTTACATAAATACTAATAAAATTATAATTATTTATTCATTTAAATATTAAAACTATTTCCTACACTTAAAGTGTTAGTTTATGTCATATTTAGTAGTTTTAAGCTCAATAATTTTTTTTAAATATTGAATATAAAATTTAATTTATAATTATTATTTAATTATTTTACATATTTATATTATATTTTTATTTTTAATTAATAAAATTAATGGAGTGAGTAGAGAGAGAATATATCAACTTTTTAAATATAATAGTAAAATGATGTGACACGATAAAGAATGTTTTAGTTTTATATATTTAAGTAATGAATATTGGTTCTTTAGTTTTGGAGAACCATTTTAGATATTCTCCATTTTAGGCAACCACTAGGTAATTTGATGTAGGGCTAAAAAGTAACATTAACTAGCCTTAGTTTACCTAAAATATGGAAGGAACCCCTGATGCAAATGCTCTTACATCATATACGCAAAGAATTTAGATTAACATGTTACAAAATTAACTCTTCATACCTGTCCTGGTCCACTTCGCCATCTTCTTTCATAGGTACAACAGGACTAGCAACAGACATGGCTTTCTCTGCAAGGCTTGAGACCAGGTTATTTTGGCTTCTTGCCTCATCGAGCTTGTCAGAATCTTGGGAATCTCCTTTTTTCACTAATAACTTGGAAAAAGCTCCAGAAGTTTCATTTTCTTTGCTGGAGTCCTTCACGCCAATTGAGTACAAAATAACAAGATAAGCTCACAAAGACCATGTAACAAAGACAAACTACGTAAATTGCAATAGCCAAAACGAAAAACAGCTTGGCACCACTTCACGCGAAGCTATTTAGGCAGAGGCATCCAGAGTTTCAGTCTGATAACATTGAAGGCAGACAACTTCCAACATATAAACCAAATACATAGTTAGAAAGAAAACCAGAATTTGCAGGACATATTACTAGACCTGCTCTGTTTTCAGCTTAAAAGAATGAGGCATGAGACAAAAGGGTTCCTCCTATTTGGCCAGTTAATTTTATGCGTTATATTTCTTAAAAGATAAAAAGAGCAGATAAAACAACTAAAAGCATCTAAGCTTATACTTATAAGCTGAAACCAGAGGAGGACTAAGTGCTTTTCTCCATCGTAACTAAAAGAAACTTGTGAAGAAAGCAAAAGAAAAATTAACCTAGGCACAGCACGTACGAAAAAAATCAGTGAACTTTCTTCACTTTGACACTTTTTAGCTATTGGTTTAGCACGTTTTTTTTTTAGTGTGTAATGCACAAAACACCTAATAAAAGCAATAACAATATTTAGCTCATCAGATAATCTTAAGATGAGATCCCAACAAATGTATTTTTACCTGAGTATTTGGTAAAATAAAAGAAAATAACATCATAAACAAAGACCTAAGAAGAAAAAAATTACAGATTAAAAAGAGAATTTAAGTGTTACTGCCTCCGTCCCATTTTAATAGGCTTGTATTCCTTTTTAGTTTGTCCCAATAAATATAGTTGAGTTTCTATTTTAAAAAAGTAGTTGAAAAGTCACTTTACTAAAATGCCCTTATTTATTGTAGTCATTTAATTACTTAATACGTCATGAGTTGTACAAAATGATAGCATTAACAAAGAGTATGGTAGGAAAGAAAATAAAAATATTTTGGGTTTCAACAACTTGATATTTCCTAATCTTTGTGAAAAAAGAAATGGGACCAAGGGAGTACCTCTTTGTGCGCGAGTAAAGCAGATGCACCAAGGGCTGCTGTAAAAGCACCAACCATAACAGTGCCATTGTTTAGAGACCTTGACTCTATCTTGTCTTTCTCACCATCTCTACTTCTTGAATCAACAAATCTGTGATCAAGTTTATCATGGAGCCCTTGATTAGGTTCTGCACCGTTTCTTCTCATTGAGAGGTCAATTTGATCAAGGGCCAGGGCTTCACTTTGATCAGCACCATTTACCTTTGCAACATTAAAATATTTTCTCAAAGAAGCTAAGCTGGAGCCTACCACAACACCTAGTGGAAGCACCTTTCGCAAATAGTTGGTTTCTGGAACAGAGAGAGAAAGAGCATTTACAATCTCTGCACCGTTGAGGGTACCTATTTTCTCTGAATTGAAGTATCTGTCATCATAAAATAATTCATGATTTTTGCTATATCCAGCAGCCACGGACACAGCACTTGCTACTTCTTCCGCATCCCTGGTAAGTTTCTCCATGTCTTCTGAGTTTGCTGCACTTAAACGCCGACCAACTTCAATCTTCAATGCATCTAATACAATTTTTTTAACTAGAGTCATTAACTCCTCCGATGTATTGATACGAACAAATTTTTCATCTGTATAATCCAGCTTATCATATTCTAGAATGGGTTCGTGCTTTTCCTCGGAATCCATTATAACATATGAGGGTTCAATAACTTCATCTATATCACCTTCTACAGGTGAATTACCGGTACTATGATGAGCAACATCAGGGGGTTCCAAGAGCTTCCACAGTCCTTCTTCTGGAAAATAGTCGAGGAATAAAGCAGTAGTTGAATTTAAATCTAGTGATTTGGTATTCTTCATCTTCATAAGAAGATATTTACGGAGGTATTCCTGGTAAAGTGCATTACTATATGGCTTTGAATTTATGTATAATGGAGTGTCATAATATCGCCCAGTATTATTTGAACACTGCGACAAAACATTGCTTCTTACCAAACGCGTCCTTGTTTCATCTTTCTCTTCATCGATATGGTCTCTCGACCTCGTAGTAAGATCTGAAGAACTATCAACAGAACTTCGATTAAGATGCTCAAGGCTGCTTATATGTCTCTCTTTGTCTTTCAATCTAGTTCTTGCATCTGTATCTGCTTCTGCTTCAGTATATGAAGGAAATTCATCCCCTTTATCAAACTGGAAACTCTGTTTATTTTTATTTTCTTCTTTCTCCATTATCTCGTACTTACCAGAGACCTGAGGGTTTTTATCATCACCTTTAGTTTCATCATCTTTCCCCTCCTCCAACTGAGTAATCATATTTTCTATTACACCAAATACGCTATTCACAGCTACTTGTGTGGAATCATCCATCCCGGTCAAGGCATCTAATGCCTGAGAAACTTTGAAGATTGGGGCATCAGTACTACCTTGAATTGGAACAGCCTGCGAATTTTCCACCTCAATATTTACATTTACATTGCTTTCTGTTTCCACTGTTTGAGCCTCCGAAGATGGTATTTCATGGGATAATCCTTGATCTTCCTTGGTAGGCAGCACCGGATTATGTTGATCTGTCGTTGAATTTGTGACTGTCTCTACACTCTGGGGGACATTATCGTCCTCTTTCAAGTCCAGCTTAGCTGGTTCACCATTCAGGTCAACCGCAGCATCACTAACTTTTTTGGGCTGACCTGGAGAATCGGGTCTAGTACTGCTATCAGATGCATTTTCATTATTAGCTGTCATTTGGGAATCAGAAGCATGAACCTCTCCTTCCATTCCTCTACTTCGTTTGTCTGCAGAAACTTCATTACTGCTGGAGTTATTGGCTACACTATCAATCCTATCCTTTGGATTGGGAGAATGAGGATTTTCATGCTCTCCAGCACTTATGAATCCAAAATTTTCTTGAACTCTTAGCTTCTGCCCCATTGCTAAATTAGGTACTAGACTGATATTCAGGAGTTTGTCAAGTTTCAAATTTGCCCCCTCACTACGCAAAAATTCAGAAATAGCATTTTTAATCTTTCCACGAACATCATCCGGCACTACATCCTGCAATGCTTTCATAACTGTCTCTCCTTGGCCCACAGCGGTCAGAACCTAGACAAAAATAACAAGCAATCCAACAATGTCAGAAATTTATGAAGAGAAGAGTCATTGTTACATAGCTGATTCAACTAAATGAGTAGGGTTTTCTAGAACTTCAATGTGAATTATATTATTATTGCAAATGCTCACCAGAAGAAGAGGGAGGGAGAAGGGGAGAGACACAGAGGGGCAGTGAAAAGAGAGAGGGAGAGAGGAATAACCCTAATAATGAATTGGACCTATACTAATCAAAACACAAAATGACTGAGAAGAGCACAACATACTTAAAGCCAAAACTAGTACCTTTTTCTTCTGTTCTTCTGTCAGGGCGTCTGGCATTGTTACATCAAGCATATTCATAACTACTTTTGCTGCCTGAAGAACTTGGCCTCTATCATTTTCAGGCCCGGCTTCATCTTCAATAAATTCAGTATCAACACGTTTTTCCTGCACTATCGAAACATGGCCATCTTCTTGCAAGCTGCCTTCATCCTTGAATTCAGGGTTATTCTTCAAGTTTTGCATAAATTGTGAACTGATTTCAGCTGGGGTATCACCTACTCCAACCATTTTTGCTAACGAAGACGTCCCATTCCCATTTGAAAAATCTGACTGGGAAAGTTTTAGGAGTTTGTTTACTCTGCCATGCCTGTCAGACGCTCTGCTTGTCACTGTTGCTACACGTTTTGATGGATTGAGGGCAACATCTACATCTTTTAGAAGAGGGTGGCGTCCTTTTAAAAGTCCAAGTTCTACAGCTGCAAGCCACTGCAAACACCACATGCAAATTCCTTAGCCTAAATGTTCATAAGTGCAAGATAGGTAACACAAACAATGAAACAAATGTTCAAATCCTATATCAACCTCATAAATAAACAAGGTTCTTTCACAAAAACTAAAAAAACTCAACGTGCAAAAGGTAAACTATATATTAGTCCTACTTAAAGAGAAGACAACAGTGAAGGAAGTAATCCAAAAATTTATTGAAATACTTTTAGCTCAGCTACAAATCATGTTTTTTTGCACAACAAAATGTTTTTGAAAATTGAACTGTTTGGAATCTTTAGAGACTCAACCCTCCCAGGTACACTGCGTATGATTGGAACCTACTGGTATGATAGCAAATAAAGAATTTTCAATATATATCATACACATTCTCAATGGGAGGCCATGTGTTCATTAACGGGGAAAAATATCTCTTAAACTGTACCAAAAGATCTATGCGGGCCATTGGACATAGAACTGGTCCTTTAGATGCAAAAACAAATTTACAAGTGATTTCGCCCCTCTGCAATATATGCTTGCCTGGTTGGGAAGAAAACATATATGGAGAAAGAACATTGAAAATAAATAAACCACGCCCATTTAATACATTCAGTTTTTTGTGATGATAAATCAGTATAATGATAATTTACCTCAATTGTAAGATGGTTGCACCAATTTATGGCAGGCCTTCCTCTTGCAGTAACACTAGATGAACAAGAACATAACAGCAAGCTTGTAAATGGATTTTCAGCGATCAAACAGCGTGGAATGGAGAACAATGGTGCTCCTCCATCATCATTCTGATAATCCAATACACCTGTAAGTTGTCAGACTTCTTTTGAAGGCGCACAGGACATACAAAACTCAACCTTCACAAATTGCGGAAATAGTCAATATGTAATAGGCAACATTATCCGGAAAAGTTCGTTAATATATGAAACCAAAGCGACTTCAACATCATTAAAAGAAATCTCTAGAATATAGAATTTAAAGCACGACTGACTACTAATCTCTCAGGCTATAATATAGTTCCATGTCAACCAACACATAAAACGATAATGCAAAGCATATCATATTAACACCAAAAAGAAAAAGAGTTCTGCACAACTGTTCGAGCAATACCGAGAAGTAATCATATTTAAAGGTGTAGCAGTAAAGCGATTTTTACTAGTGATTAAAACTATCATCAAAAGACTTTCAATGTGCAACCAGCCTTTATAAAAAATCCAAATACTCGAGTACATGAGAAGCATGATTACGCACATGTATGAAAAGAACAGGAATCTTCACTTCTCCAACAACACGTCTAGAGCTAGCATTTTCATAAAAATCTTCTATGACATCATATCCATATGATATCATAGAGATTGCCTTATCAAAATCTCTGACACAATTGGCCACTAAAGCTTTTTCCACGTCAAATCCTTTAGCTCTACCCTGAAACATTTCCTGAATCATTGAAATAATAGTGTTTGTCAGTTTTACAAGCCAAATGGGTGACTCATTACAAACTCACAGTACCATGATGTCTAAACTAGAATGAAACAGAAAGAATTTAGCGACAGTTTCGAACCTTGTTAGATTGCAAAATATCCAGAAGACCACCAGTTAACTGTTGATCAAGAACAAAGTGATGAGGGGAGGACCTAGAAGCCTCCTCCAAGTCAAAGGGATTGTCAATGCATGTGGCAGCTGTAAGAGGCGTTCCCTCCCCAACTTCTGCCAGATACTTTGTTAACATGTTTGCACCATATCCCCAACCGACTCCCATCATTGTTGTCCATGGCCTTGCCCTACTGATAAATTGCACAGCTGTGGAGATATCATCGCTATCCGCAGCTGTAAATAACCTACACAAATCTTGTTATTGACATAATGACGTGTCCTCCTATTTATATGTTTTAAGAGAAAACGAACGAACCAGGAATAGAGAGAGATGTCAACCATGAACCTGTCTGTCAGCATCCGTGCAACATAGTGGCAACAAATATGCCTCCTTAGCACTAAAGGAACAATCAATAAATCTACAAGGCTAGTGAACCAGAAAATGGCACCAGGCTCGATAAAGCTAGCCCTCAATATGAGAGAACAGAGAGCAAAGCAAATCACTAAAAAAAAAGTTACTGATGTGTTGCACAAGTATAGACATAGCTGGAAATTTGGCAACACCAAAGGAAAAATTTTTGAAACTTTCGAAGGACAATGAATATGTAGTCCATCTTTTTTTGTCAAAAAAAAAAAATTATTGCAACAGTTCTAAACCATTCCATGTCAATATGAAACATTAAAAAATGCTCATACAAACCTTAGAAACTACATGCTTTAAAAAACGCGAGTTTTTGGAGGAAAAAATTGATGTCTCAATAACATTTCAACACTGCTCTTCTATTCCTTACCAATCTCAGATCAGAAACCTACTGCTCAACCATAGACAAATAGATTTCAATGCAATTGCAGAAAAATGTTCATTGAAAATATTGTTTGACAATGTCTGATTCTAGATTTGCACATAACGAGAAATTTGGATTTAATATCTTTCCAATTTAGTCTTACCGGGAAAAAAAAAAAAGTGCAGCTGATTTAGAATAATGGTCCTTGTGAAATAAGGATATCCTGACTCTATAAACAGTTCTTCATATTTTATTCCATGAGTTGCATAACACAGAAGTTTGGTGGTGTTAATCACCAAAACAAAAAAGAGTCGTATAGTTCATATAACAGAGAGTGGGACTCATGCTTCATATTTTATCCGTTGGTTTTATAGAATTTAATATATTTTTCCACTTCATTCACCATTATAAAATCTCTTCCGGTCAATTTACCTGCATTGAGCGCAGTAATGCTCGTAAATCAGCGTTCTCTGCCACTAGTTCTTGATTTTTTGCCTCGTAAGCATCCACCTGACAATAGCATTTTAATCACACATAAGGTACTTGACAATAAAAACATGAAAAAGTCAATATTTGTCATACAATCTTTTTGTGGTAGTCATTGTCAGCCTTTTTCCCATTCCATGTGCCACGTTGTCGTCCTTCTTTCTGTTAACAAGAACACAGACTATTAAAAGCATAAATTTTTAAAATTTAAGGCCAAAAATAGAAATCCAGTAACTACCTGAAGTAAATTCATTATCTCCATGCCAGACCTAGATTCCTTCTTTTTCTCCATTAATACTTGATTTAACCTCTCCTGCAGGAAACATGTGATTCAGAAAAAAATCAGTATGTTCAGGCACTTCGTGTGGCAGGAATAAGCATTCCAAGAAAGGACCAACCTGCAACTTGATATACTCCTTCTCTTTCTTCTTCATCTCATGAATTTGCTGAGTTCTCACTTGCTAAAGCAACATCAAAAAAGTGTTGAATCATCAATAACTAAAAGTAAGTACAACAGCAGAGATTTCTTTAAAATCAAAGAAGATATAGCTTACCTGATTGCCAATAACCATCCTTTGAAATTCATCTCTTTCCTGTTGTAACTTCTCAATTTGAGCCTTAAAAGCTGCTGAAGCTTTAGCTTCCTACCATCTCAAAAGTTAAATTACATCAATACTGTGGTCAACCAAACGAGAATAACTTGCATTATCCCGAAATATAAAAAATCCGATATTTCTCACCGTTCGAGTAATTGTTGCAATCTCCCTGTCTTTAGAAGATATTGTGGCTTCTAGCCTCTCCACTTTTGCTTCTAGTCTTGATATGTCAGACATAAGTCTGCAGAAGGAAAATAAGTTGCATTACTGCATGAATTGCTGCAATTAAAACAGTTATTCCCCATATGTTAACACATAATTAGACTAAGAGAAACATGAGTACTGCGTTGTTGCAGAAAGGGCAAAACCAGCATAGAAGTAAAGAAACAAACTTGCTGATAACCTAAATGAATCTGCAACTCCTTCGCAAAAAGTTCTTAAAAATAATAAATAATTTCTTCACAAGCATGTTATAGCACTCTAGTGTTGATTATTAACAGCATAGAAGTAAAGAAACAAACCACTCCAAAAGGATGAAAAAAGCATACAACAACCAATGTACAAATTTAAGACAAAATGAATGTACCGCTGTCTCTGGTCATTAGTAGACTCCCTAAATTCAATATCACGCTGCCTCTGCTGTAGGAGAGCATACAAACAGTTACAAGTCCGTGCAACCGAGACCTACGAAAACCACAAGTTCAAGTCAAAAGCTGAGCATAGCAGCAACAACATAAGATAAGATACACTTTGCGTCATTACAACAAGACAAGGAACTTGTTTAATTGTATCTAACAAATAAAGACGTATAATTTGAAACCACCGATAGGCAGTATAGGTGCATTTGATGAAAAAATAGAGATTAACCAAAGTTGTCTATACTTTTTAGTTTTTACCCATATACTTTTTTATAATTGCAAACAAAATAAGTAGCATAAAAATGTAGGATAGTTGAACGTGTCTATTCTTGTACTTCAAAAAATGCAAATAGGGTTTTCTGATAAGTTTCCCTCCAAACAAGGCCTGAATTTCTTCAGCACGTAGTCTCGAAGTCGCAATAAATAGTGCGCCACATATTCCGCACATGTTAAAAATCTGATAATAAAATAAATTCAGTGAAGAATGCGACTCTAAACATGAATAAAATATTATCAGCTGGAACTTAGACATTATAAAAAATGGTTTTCTCAGCATAAGAGATATTACCAAAAAAGGACACATTCACCAAAGTTGAAGCCAAAGAATTATTAATTCTTAGGCCACCCACCAGTCACCTTAGAGATCTACTTGCCCCATTTTAAGGATCAAACACAAGAAAACCCTCCCATCAGTTTGTCCAAACACAATTCAATCCCCTTGTGAGAAGGGGTTTTACTTAGAATGCTCCCCTTGAACTGAGGGACTATTGTACAATCCCAGTTCTATTCTAAATTTTAAGAGGCTTGGGGTGGGAATTCTCCATATCACAGCCTCTATTTTAAAGTTTGCGGTATAAGGATTAAAATATAGGGGTTGCAAATAGGTGATTTTGCCTAAATGAGTATCTAATCTAAATTTTAGGGATTAAACCCACAGGAATCCTTCCACCAGTGTATCCAAACACTATTCAATCCCTTAAAAAATAGGGAGTTCACTACTCCTCTTGGAACTAGGGAACTACTATTCATGTCCAATTCTATTATTAGGTACTTAGGTATAAGTGGTGTGGGATGGTCATTCTCCATCTCTCAGCCTCTTTAAAAATTTTGAATACAAGGATTAAAGTTTAGGGATTCAAAATAGGTATCGGGGATGCGCAAGAATAATCACAATCCTACAGACAACAAAATAGAAATGAAAAATACAGAAGATATGTCAAAAATAGCGTACCGGATCATTTGCGAACAGATCAAGAGACGCCGAAAATCCAAAGGTCACGAGTGTCTGGTTCAAGTACTTGGTGCAGTGATCCAAGTTCCCAATGTCCGCAAATGCGAGATTGCTATCATCAAAGCCGTAAATTCATCACAATCTAAACTAAATTCAAGAGCATTCGCTTTTTTTTTCAAAACTATCTAAATTTAAGAGCATTCACACCAGTGTTACTCATTTAATTTCCAATCATACTTCCCAGAAAGACATTTATCTAACAAAAAGCAAAATTTTAGAAATTAAACACACCGATCTTTCTCAGCAATTTCTTAAATAAATCACATAGTCCTATAAATAATAAATAAATACTATAAATGTATATTTTCGCTAACCATAACCAGGATTTTATAGTTTTCAGAAAAATTAATATTTTAATAGAAAAATTGACAATGTAAGATGTTCCCACTCATAAATCTACTTTAGCATTTATCCCCAAATTTTATAAAACACTGATGCAACTGCTCAAGTGAAAAACCCTAGAAATGGAGAAGTGTGAAGATGAACGCACCTGATACCGAAACCGGACTGATTTGACAACTGCAAAAGCAAATATATATATGCATAAATTAATAATAACGGAATAAAAAGTGAGAAAATTAGTACATTGTGAAGATTTTAGAGATCGTACTCTGAGATCGGGATCCGTATCAGTAGAAGCCATTGTTTGCGGTGTTTCGGAGAGAGAGGAAGAGAGATGGAGGGAAGGAGATGCGAGAGAGAGAGAGACGACAGGCCGAGAGAGAGAGAGAGAGAGCGGGACAGGTGAGAGGAGAGAGAGCCACCAAATGTTTTAATTTTGGGGAAAAAAATTTTGCCGCCAGAATTTTATTTTATTTTTAATTTACTTTAACTTGCTGATGTGGTAGTGGGACCCACGTGCCACATCAGCGACCCTTGCCCCAACCCTTGGCTATATCCTGGAGTATAGTAAAATTGCCTAGATATTTGGCAAGCTATGGTCAGATCCCTCACTCTTTAAGTTTGACGAATATTTATTAGGACTTTTTATTTAACTTTTTTGGTTTAGCATATACCACAACCCAATAGCATTTCCAACAGAATAATTAAATTAGGTACTATATGACTTTAGCTACTCATTTAATTATGTAAGCTCAAAAACACACCTAAAGCAGAGACTCTATTGCTACTCTATTGTCTTTGAAATTTAGTACCCAATGAAAATGAGTCTATAAATTTCACGACCCAAACTTATCACTATTCAAGAGTACTATATTATTTTAACTACACTTTAAATTTTCATTTTTCTAAAAGTGCACTAAATAGGCTTTTGGAGAATTAACAAATGTGAACTTGTATAAATGGAATTTGAAAAAACTTAAATTAAAATCACTTTAATAGAATTTTAATATTTTATTATCTATCTACTAAAAATAGCTATACTACTGTAGGATTCACTGAGGCTCTATACAATATTATTCTAAATATAGAGACTCAAATTTTTTGACTTTGCTAGGAATGATCGTAAGAGTATTCACATCAGTTTTGCTAGTTATACTTACTAAAATAGCTCAAAAATAATTTATTTTTATTTTATGCATTCATTTTTCAGCGATCCCATGCATCCGGTTAGCTATTTTACCTAATAATTATAATTATAATTATAATTATATTTTATATTTTTACTTAATATTTTAGTTATGCTACATTAAATAGGTATTTTTTACCCAAACACTGTAAATTATGGAAATAACCAAGATTTTACTTAATCCTTGGAAGCAACAGATCGTGCAATTTTATCGGTACCGTCACGAAAAAATCAAGTCCCTCAATTAACGTCTAACTACGAATCGAGACCCTCCTTTAAGGTCTAACTGTTCAAATTCAGATCTCATAGGGTAAATGTCAAACATATGCTTAAACTTGGGGTAAGTTACATACGTACACGAATGAGATTTCTATCCACATAGAATACCTTCGCAAATCTCTAAAATTAAACTGTACCTAATTGGGGACAAATGTGAGTGTTAAATTGTCTGTTTAGGTAGACAATAGGAGTAGCTGAAAATTTTCATTTAAAAATTAGTTTATTATTTGTTAAAAAAATTACATATATTCTTTTCCTTAAACATTTTAAGGAAACTAATTATAGTCTTTCTTCAATGCACAAAAATATCATTTTTAAAAAGTAAAAAAAAAAAAAAAAGCAAAGAGAGTGAAAGGTTATATCGTTGTATTCTGGCAGGTAATAATATAATTCAGGAATCTCACTATTATTTGTAGTAATTAAAAATTATTTTTTAAATATTTTGAAATAAAAAATAAAACTATTATTTGTAGCAAAGGGGTAATTCAGGAATCTCTCTATATCTTTGTCCATTCCGTCCCAATTGCCAGTCAACAGGTGATAATTCTCCATCACTCTGCGTTATTAATGTTTATCATTGTTCATTTATTTCAATTTGAACAAGCATCAAATAAATTAGTTTATTCGCGTGATAAACGTTGATATCTATTAGTAATTTTCAACGACAATTCCATTTATTTATTAGTCTATTCATCTCCAATTTCCGTCTACTAACAATTTCTTAAAAATCCAGAAACGATGTCCATTTATTTCCGTCCACTAATAATTTATTTCCAATTTCCGTCTACTAATAATAATTTCTTAAAAATCCATAAACGATGTGGAAATATTTGCTTGTCCACAAATTTTAAAAGGATAACTAGTCCTCAAATTTTTAAAAAGAGTGATGAAATTGTTGCATTTCACAGTACTTTCCTGATTTCAAATTAGCTATCATGGTTATAACATGAGAAAATATTAACAAAAATAAATATAATAGGTTACGTACTCTATGAAAATCACAACCAAGTTAATTTACGTGATTCTCATAATTTAAAATATATTCTTTTCATAACAGTGTCCAAATATATCACATTTCCCTAATATATATTTTTTTAATTGGGAGCCGAAGTAGTAAGTCAATTTCAGAATGTTTTACTAAGAGTAATGGAGATCAAAAAGGAAGATTCTGATATTATAATTAATTTATTTAT
>MKEJ01039330.1:0-37350 GCA_001753735.1 Embelia ribes
AAAAAAAAAAAAAAAAAGCCTACATGGCATATGGTAAAATCAAAAAGTTTAACTCCTCTATAGGATTCTAGCAAAATTAGCCCACTTCACGGAAATCTAAGGTCTACCACAGGTCGTTACCATTTCCTACACAAGTACTATCATAAGCTCTGGAATCAAATTTCCAAATAAGCCAAAATCCTTAGCTCTTAAGGTAGAAGACAAAAAGCAAGGCAAAAGACAGGTTGGAGGACATACACTCGCCGCGATGATCTTTCACAACAAAAGCTTCACTTCTTGCTTCCCTTACTCTCACTCCATTACAAGTCCCTTGAACAATTCTTGCTCCTAATCGAAACCTTCGGCCCCTAATCCAACTCGAATTATCAGTAAAGACAACTTCACCGACATCTCCAACTCCATCTTTCAACGTAATTCGCAGTTCCCCGATTAGCAACGGCTTTTTTCCTTCTCTTTCCCTCACTAGATTTGCTTTGAACTCGTCCTCACTCCAATCCTCATGATCACCTGACCCAAAATCACCATCAAGCACTAAGATTTCAATCTTGACGGAAGATAGAGGGCCAGATGTTACAATATTCTTCGAAGCATCACGAATTACTACTTGGATAGGCTTTCCGTCTTCGGATTCGACTCTGTTGCCTGTAAAAAGGGTAGTGGGGACTTTGTCGACAAAATGCAATTGCCAATCCCTAGCTCGAGATGACTCGATATACCCGAGCGATGGTCTGCAAAAGTTAAATCGGATATTCAAAAATTTACTCATCAGTGCTATGGAAAGCTTTGAAGGAAACAAGCTTTTGCTAGTTAATAGAATTGGGAGTATAACTACACAGATGTTTGGATGACAGCATATTAAAATCTGAAGTTCCAATGAGCAAAACGCTCTCTCCTCTATAAGTAGTCATAGATGGCTACATGACGACTGACGTATTCAAAAATTATATATGGGTAATCTAAAATTTTGTCGAAAGGATTTCCTACTAAGTATTTGAATTCAAAAGTGATCAAAAGCATCTAAACTGAAATTTTGGTGATGTACTTGGCATTTTACTAGCAACATGATCACAAGAAATGAGAATTTATGGGTGATCTGCTGGAATATGTAAGATTACATTCACACAATCAGAATAACGATTTCTTGCATATGCATACCACACAACTAGAAGAAGCAAACAGTAAAAAATATAAACCAGTATAAGAACTTACCGTGAGGATTGACGATGAAAGAGTTCAATAGAACGTTGAACTTCATCTCGCACCTATTTGACAAAGAAATGTAAGATAATGAACATGAGATATTGACAAATTAAATTAAATCGTGTCAACTACTCAAAAGAAGATATAAATCTGAACACACCATAAAAATAAGTTCTATACTGTTCAAACCAACTTTATGTTTCTATCAAACAAGATAAAGCATACAAATACGTGTACTGCATAAATATTCTTGTGACAAAATGACTAGTAGATCAACTAGCGCTTACTAATATTAGCAAAAGAACTTAAAAATAAAATAAGCGAACAATGATATAATAAAGACGTAGTTCTTGCGCAAATTAACTAGGGAATTGGAAGTTGATAAGGTGAATCAAAATAGTTGCATACGAATGTAAGTGTAATGTCCCGAAGATTCGACTAAATTTTCATTTTAATAATAATATTATGCGTTGTAAATAATATTATTATTGCGTAGTATGCATGGAGTATATGTATATGCGAAGTGCGTTGTGCATTATCGCATGGTATGGTTATAACGACGAATAGGGAAGTAATGTGGGGTGGCGTGATGTGGTGTTCTTGGCCTGAGTGCGTGTACGCAAGGGGTAGGTGCCTTTACACAAGGGGTGGGTGCCATTACACAGAGAGTACCAGTACACAAAGATCTAGTACCGGTACACAAACTCTTTTAATTGGTTCAGAACTCACTGGAATCCGACACACAGAATAGTATACCGGTATACAGTGGTTGTCGGTACACTAAATCTATGTACCGTTACACCCAGTAACGCGAAAGGATTCTGAACTCACTGGAAGTCGGCACACAGAATAGTATACTAGTACACAGTGGTGTACCGTTACACCAAGTCAGCGTAGAAAGGTCATAGACCCTACTATTTTTTGACTTTAAAACACTCATTTTCTCTCCATTTCCTATCATTTCCGAAAAAGTAAAGCGAGGAGAGTGAAAGAGAAGACCCTATTGTTGCTCAACCTTTAAGCTTCAAAATCATTTAGCTACGGAGCTCATTTACTATTAAAAAGTAGAGATTTCTCATCCTTGGAGCGATGTGAATGTTTTGACGCAAATTTTTCTTTCGTTCCTTACGTTTGATTTACCTCGATTTCCACACACTTCTTGTACGTGAAATTTTCTTTGATATTTTTATTCCTCTTGAAGAGTAGAACATCTTTTATGTATAGGTGTTTTACGATTTGATTTCTTTTGCTAAATCAAATCGAGGGGCGAAGAGAAGGCGGATTTAGGGCTTTTACTTGAGAAGTCTCGAGGTGACTTCTAAGGGCTTAATAGGTACGGTAGTCAATGAACTATAATATAAAACTAGCGACTTTGTTGGTATGTAATGTGATGTGTATATGTGAATGTATGGCAAGTGCGTATGTTGAATTTGGCATAATGGAAATGTCTACTAAGAGTAGTACCCTCATTGTAGACTTAGCGCAATTAAATACGTCATATAAACATAGAAAATGGTATAGTAATTGTGACGTGTTTTAATATGTTACATAGGCTTGACATATACATGGTATTTACGTGATGGTAGACATAGTTGATTAGTGTAGAGATTTACATGAATTATGCAAGTTACATGTTTTCCATATTGTTTGGTGGAGTATTTATTCATGTTTACATGCGGGTTATAACATATTTAATTGCGGAGTTTAAATTGCATTACATGGCGTAGCATGATCATTATATATCATGAAATCATAATTTTTGAAAAAAAAAAGCATGGAGTTGATTCGGAACATAAAAGTGTCAAATTTATAAAAATGCGATGAAGTAATAAGGTCACAAAACTTCACCGTGAAAAACGAAAAACCAGATCTGGGATACTCCATTGGTCGCGTCACACTACGAGTGGTGGGCCAATGAAGACTTTGGTCGCATCATACTACAAGTGGCGGACCTTAGTGATTTATATATAAGGTGATACTAGTCCCAAAATATTTTAGCATGGATGCGGGGTGTGCGTGGGTTGCATTCATGAGTATAATTACATTTATGACATGATATTCATATATGTTGTCATATATATTCATCCATGTACATATAACCTAGTCTCTCTTTTATAGTAGTGTTACTTGGTTAACCGTACTATTTCCCCTTTTTCTTCTTCTTATATATATGTGTGTGTGTGTGTGATATTATAGGTGCGGTGGCGGAGCCAGACCATGCATAGACGCTTGGATGTAGTGTACATATTTTTGGCGCACTTGTTTAGCGCTTTCATTTTATGTACTTTATTTCTGATGTATAGTGTACTCTGATAGCAAGATTGTAGAGTATAATAGATATAGCATGGCAAAAGTATAGATATGTTGTGGCGAAAATATAGATATGTTGTTACTCTTACTTAAGGCAGATAACATATGCATATCTTTATTTATCTTTTATTTTTGGCAAGCGTACAGCTTGCGGCATTATATTAGTAGACAGACAAGTTTACTATTTTAGATATTTTTCTGGAGTTGGCGCTGATCTTCTACCTTTCTATTTTTTAGAATAGTTTTACATTTCCGCTGACATTGATACGATGTGGGTGTAATGCGTAAGTAGGATCGTCATGCAGTAGCAGCTAGATGTATAGATGATTTTTATTTTCTTATTTATAGATTTTTTTTTTATTTCTTGGATCTCACGACCCAGGATCACGGATTGCGGGAGGTGATTGCAAGAGAAATTTCACCCACAAGGAAGCTTTCAAAAGTTTCAGCCATTTCAATTCTGAAAGACATAGAAACAAGAAAATGAACAGCACAAAGATCTTTAGATCCTAGACAGGGAAATTGATCATACCACATCCCGCAGAAATGGTTCCAACTTAGTCAGAAGCTCATGTGCAGGAAATCCTTTCGCCAAATCTCCACCAATACTGCACAAAGATCAAATACTCACTTGAGAAACCTATGAAAAACGCTATCAAAACAAAGAAAAAAACACAATAAAACAAGCCACCTACTTTGCCAACGTAAGTCCTCGTTTGGGCTCACGGCTTGGAGCTTGGTCGTCAGGATCCCTAAACTGCCGTTTCAGTACCATCAAGAGGCCAATAATTGAGTGATTAACTATCAATAACTATCAAAATCTCACAGAATCTTATCACATGCAAACAGCTCCCTAGTCTAATTTATATTATGAGACAAGCACACCTACAAGGAAGCTACAGAGCAGCTTCAACTCAATTACAAATTGGACAAGTAAGCCTCAAAGTCAAACACACAAATAAACCCATGTAACCATCACATTATATATAGACAACCCAACTGACAGTCAAAAATATATAATAATAAAAATATTTTTGGAGCAGGGTTTTTGTGGGTTTGTGTGGTAGTGTGGGCTTCTCTTTTATTAGCAAATGCATATATTTCTAGATACGTGTATTTTAGCGAGTGAGATGTGAACCGGGCCAGCTTCCAATTCCCTACGGTCTGACCTTAGAGATTGTCAAATGTTACATATATAATAATATAAATATGGAAAAAGTTGAGCCCTCTAAAAAAAGTAATTTTTTAATATGGTATGGTAACCTGCTAAAAAACTGGTCATGATTATCTAATCCTTAGGGTACTCACACCAGTGCGCTCCTGTTCCTGAAATTTAACTTCTAAATTTTAGGGAATTCTTCTCCAGTATACCTAATATTACTCAAATTTCCTAAAAGATTGGAGGTTTGTTCCAACAATCCCCTTGAACTAGGGGATCTTTAGTTCCAATTTTAAATGTTCAAGGAACTTGTTTTTCACATCTCAACTGTATGGAGATTAAAATTGCTGTTAATTGACCCCACTTAATGTAACATTTTATCGTAGAATCAATAACTATTAGAATAATGATACAAATACAATTTAATTGGTAAAGACAAATAATATCACTTGTTTGCGTGCTTCATAATTAGTCACGCCACTCTATTTTTTAAAGTATATATAGAATATGGGGTTAGAGAACAAGACGTTGCTATTATGGATCACATAAATAAATTTGTACAACTTATTTGTACCAATTAATTTGTATGCAAATCATTACTCTAATTATTAAAGATTTACATAGGACATGTATGGTTCTCCCTAAGATGAAAAGCACAAGCCAAACGGTACTTTCAAGTGCAGGTAGAGGGACACCTCGTTGATGGGTACTTGTATCTTATCCCGAGTCTGATATGATCTCTTTTTTTCTATCTAATAGCGACTTTTTAAGTTGTTTTAATACCGATCTTTAGATAAAATTCAAAGGACCACGAACGAGGTTGCTCATTAACTCTACCAAAAGGTGCGGTCTAGCTCAACTTATTCCCCAAGACAGGGTGTACTTTTCAAAAACAAAATGAAAATGAGGAGTGAGTTTCGAGATGAGTTTAGAGTGGCAATCATTAGTAATTAATATTTTTTGTTTTTTTGTTTTTGTGGGGATTCACCACATAGGTAGGAGGATTAAACGAGGGTTAGTTGAATGGACTAAATGCAATTGATTCTATGATAAGACTAAATTAATTAAATTAAAAAAAGCAAACAATACGCGTAAGGATAGAAAAATCAAGTACATGGAACGGTACTTCAATTACTACAAAACAAGTCAATGTCGAGCAGAGAGAGAGAGAGAGAGAGAGAGAGATTACCGCGTCAATGCCGATGTGGTGGAGATTTTGTGGTCCTAATAGTATAGAGAGAAGATTGGGCGAAATTACAGATGCAAATATGGTGAATATTACTAATATTAGTTTTAAAATTAATAATAACGCGTTAATATGTCCCGAGCTTTGAATTTTCGCACTCGGTTTGAAATCCTTGTCGAAGTCGCTGATTATTATTTATAACATGGATTTCCTTTTCTGACGGATATTCCACTTGGATTATATTTATTTTATTATATCATATTCAATAACATAAAGGGAAAGCATCTAATGTAAAATTGTGCCGACCAACGTCTATTATTTTTTACACATGTAAAATATTTATTAATCAATATTAAAATTTCAATTACTAAAATTAAATTAATTTAAAATTAGTTAATAAAAAAATAATAATAATTTTTTTAACAATAATTGAATGTATAGATTAATGACAATTAAATGTAAAGTATTAACCATAAGTATTACATCTTGATCTATCTAATATTTCATAACGGTTAAAACACTTGCAATTGTGTATTGAAAGTTGCATACATAATTTCTCCCCACACAAAGAGAAAAAATATATATAAAAGAAGATATGATTTTTTATGTCCAAGTGCATTTTTATGAAATATAAAAAATTATTGATATGCTTGTGATTAAAAAAATATAGATATATATTAATATTCAAAACACAATATAAAATGTACAAAATATCATAAAATTCTAAATACTAAATAAATAAAATTATGAAAAAAAATTTAATTGGTATGCTTATGATAAAAATTTAATTGATGTGTTTATGATAAAATTTAATTGTATAAAGAATCCTAGGCAACGTTTTGAATGTAATTTTTTTTTTATTATATACATGATATCTGCAATTAATTCTTATTATTATTTTAATGTGAGGAACCCTAAGCAACATTTTGAATGTAATTAAATTAATTTAAAATTAATTAATTAAAAATAAGTTAATAATTTATTAATGATATTTTAATTTAAATAATAAAAAATTAATTGATGTGCTTATGATAAAAAAAAAATATAGATATATATAATAATATTCAAAATACAATATAAAATATATAACATATCATAAAATTCTAAATATCAAAGAAATAAAATTATGGTAAAAAATTTAATTGATATGCTTATGATAAAATTTAATAGTCTGAGTAATCATAGGTAACGTTTTGAATGTAATTATTTTTTTATTGTGTACATAATATTTGTAATTAATTCTTATCATTTTTTTAATGTGAGGAGTCCTAGGAAACGTTTGGAATATTATTATTATTTTTTATTGTGTACACAATACCTGCAATTAATTTTTATCATTTAAAAAAAAAAGAATTCAATTATAATTTAAAGATATATATAGTATTTAAAACACAATATAAAAATATTAAATATCATAAGATTCTAAATTTTAAAAAAATAATAATAATCTAAAATTTTTAATTGATGTGTTTATGATAAATTTAATTGAATGTGCTCATGATAAAATTTAATTGTGTGAGGAATCCTAGGCAATATTTTGAATGTAATTATTTTTCTTTATTGTGTACATAATATATACAATTAATTCTTATCATTTTTAAAAAAAATAAAAGAATTCAATTCTAATTGATTTAAAAGTTTGTTGTTACAAATTATACATATATTATTGTACACAAATGCAAATTATTCCATTTAGCCATTGGGTTGGGTAAAAATAACATTTCCCAAACTCTTTGTTGACTATAATCATTGTACATAGATACAAATTAATTCATTTAGCGGTTGGATAGGGTGACAATAATATTTCACAAGAGCTATCTCACTATATCATTTATTGCTTTATTTTTTAAAAGAAATTGAGTGTTCGTTGATGCATTTAGAGACAAAACATGGTCAAAACTTCCAATTCTTTATTATATTAAATAAGGTTTTTTTTTTAACCATGGCCCAAGAAACGGAAAAAACGCAATTAAGAAAATATTAAATGCATTACATTTATTTATTAAATACAAAATTTATATTAGTCTCATTGGATTGAATTTATATTTCTCCTCACTTCTTCCCATGGTAAAGAGAAACTTATTCAACATGAATTCTCTCATGCGATCATGCATTCATGTGGTATTTTTTTGTTCAATTTTTATAGGCAATATCTTTTGGATTTTGAATTTTGATTCAATTTTGTTTACCATTTTCTTTCTTTTTGAAATTTTCAGGAACTATCAATCTATTGTTACTTTTTTGGCACATGCATAATTAGCTCTTCATCTTCCTTTCTCACTTAAAGTATAAATACATACATATATTATATTTAATACGTATAAACATATATACATACATGCATACACACACATATACATATACTCACACACGTGTGTAAGTGTGTGTAAAAACAAGATGTTAGCTGTGTATTTTAATTTGTAATTGTTATGATCGATTTTATGAATTATTTTGCATAATAATTGTAATTTTAGATTGTGATCACGTTTTACCGATTGATCGAGAAAAATTTATTGAGCGACTTTCAAGAACTTTTTTCATGTTGATTAGGTCAAACTTATCTACTTGCTCTTTACTTGGTAAGATTTTACGTACATTTTGATAAAGTTTAGTTACAATTAGTTTTTGCTTGAGGAAATATTCGAGAGAGATTGAAATGCTAATCTGAACAAGAACAAGTTACTTTTTTTATATTAATTTGAAATGCTAATCTGAACAAGAACAAGTTACTTTTTTTATATTAATTTCCTTTATCTCACTAACTCATAATTGCCACAAATTCTCTCTTCATTTTAAGTTTTATAGTTATACTATCATATTTTTATTTTTTCCAATAGATATTCATTTCAGATTCTCATATCAATTCATTTTTTTTGTTTTTATATCTTTTTTATAAACTAGGCTTCAATTGCTTTTGCAGTTATATATAATGATGATCTACAAGTAAGTGAAATTTTGTCTATTTTCTTTACTTAACTGATTTTACTTATTTCTTACTACTTAAGTTGTGGGTTATTTATGTTTTCAAATGTATATACAATGATCATTTGCGAGAAAGTAAAAGAAAAAAAATTATTTCCTAAGCCTATTTGGCTTTACTTTTTTTTTTTTTGTTTTAGTTTTGATTGAATTATATATAAGTTGTTACTTTTGTAGGTATGTAATGGAGATTTACAATTAAACAAAATTCTATTTATTTCCTTAAGCCATTTGATTTATTTATTTATTTTTATAGTTTTAATTATATATAAATGGTGATATTGGCTTATTCTTTTCTAAGCACTTAGATTACATTTGCAAAAAATTTTTGTTGTGCTCTAACATGGATGTTCATACTAATTTGACACTAAGTGTTACATAGGTATACATACAATTCAGACCATATCATATCATGTACAATAAATTAAAAGTAGAATCTTCACGTAGAATTGCGTCAAGTGGTGCTCCAAAACATTGTCACGTGTAATAAATAGAAAAATATTAGTCTTTATTATTTCGGAACATAAAAAAAATCATACATTTTATAATTAATTAATTATATTTCAAGATATGCAGCCTCTATCATTATTATGATATAATAAGAACCCATTAATAGAATGTAATTAGAATGGATTTTCATTAGCATATGTTGTCATTGATTTTATTATGTTTGAATTTTTGGTTTATATCTATAAGTCATATGTGTAATTCTACATAGTATTTGTATTTTACAATTTTAAAAATTTTGTAAATAATAATTTATTTTTTATTTTTAAAGGTTTAATTTATTTTCACAAATATAAGATATCTTTATGTAGCTGAATATTTTACATCTTATATTATTACATTATGATTTAAGTTTAAATTTTAAAATTTATTTTACCCGTATTAAGCATTTTCTCTCAAAACTTTTTACCATAAGAGGATATGCATATAAAGTGTAATTATTACGTATTCACATTTTTTTTTCGTACACATTAATTATTTTTTACTTTTTTAATAATTTTGTTTCCTTAAGTTTAATGATTTTCAAGAATTAAATAACAAAAATTTGGAAGTAAAAAAAATAAAGATATATTATTGTTACCAAAATAATAAAAGTACGTATATATTAAATATTTATGTTTTATAAATAAATTAATTGCAACCATCCGTGCAGGGGACTACAAACTATTATATATATATATAGAGAGAGAGAGAGAGAGAGAGGAAGGGAGAACTAATCGTGGATCTCTCTGCTACTGTTAACTCTCCCTCCCCTCTCGTCTCTCTCACTGGAAGTCGACACACTCAATACACCACAATCAAACTCAAATCCAATATTCCGGTTTCAGAGAGAGAGAGAGAGAGATGAGGCGGAGAGCGTCGGAGTTTCGGCGGCCGGTTCGCCGGAGACTCTCCAACGTCTTCTGGCTGACGTTGCTGGGGCTAGTTGTTCTGCTGTTCTTCATTGTGTTGAGTAGAGAGGGTCAGCCTCAGCCCAGATCCCCTTTCTCCACCACCAAGGTATACACACACACATACACACACACATATAACTATCTTTATTGTACTCTATGTTGTCAATTGAACTTTTTATCGTGCTAATTAGGGCACTCCCGCCACACAATCTATATTGTCCTCTGTTCTATGTTAGGGGTTGAACTTAAGGGGATTCACACAAGTGCAACTAATATTAATATTACTTAATAGTCCCACTTAAGGAAAATCAATCAATGTTACTGAAATAAAAAATATTTTTACTTTTTTTCTTCTTCCTATTATACCCTTATTAATGCTCCCTATCACTCATGATGAATATGGCAAATAAGGGCATTTTAGTAAAGTGGGCATTAAAGTGAGTTTTCGATTACTTTACTAAAATAGAAATTGGACTATATATTGGGATGGACAAAAAATGAATACAAGATTATTAAAATGGGGCGGAGAAGGAGAGAGTATTTGGGTACAATAATCATTGGTGGTGCCAATATTAGGATATGAGGTGATGCCAGTCTTATAAAATTTCATAAGAGGGCTAAATGTTATAAATTTTTTTTTACGATGGGTGCTAAAAGAAAATTACACTAAGAAATAAGATGTCAAGTTGATTTTTTAAAATTATGGGAGTATTAGCTCCCTAGCAAACTAATGCAATTGTCACTTACAGTTACAGTAATTCCCTTTATTAGGGGGTCACTATTCATCATCCCAGAAAGTACTATTTTAAGTTTAGGGGATCTAGTGTTTACCTTCGCTGTATTCTAACCTATTTTTTATAGTTTGAACTATACGGTTTTAAATTTAGGTGACTAAGACTAGAAGAGATGTTATGGTGGGAATGCCCTAAAACACTTGTTTCAGTTCGATAAATCCATCAATCCTCTGTTTGTTTGTATTCCATGTTAGTTTTGCGACTAGAGCTTTAGGACACTCTAGACGTGGAGCAACCAACGTATATCCATGATCTAACATCCAGATGTTGTAACTTACGGAAATCCTGCCACTCCAAATCCGTAGGGCACTACCCACTAGAGAACTTATTTTCAACCCCTCCATATGCCTCAAAATTTAGAAAGAGGTTGAGATATGGAGAATACTCACACCAGAGTCCTTAAACTTAAAAATCGAACTGGGATAAACATTGGTCTCCTAGTTCAAAGGTTTTGCGGTAGCATACCCCTAATTTTTAGGGGATTGAATAGGGTTTGGATACATTAGTAGGAGGGTTCCCTTGGGTTTAATCCTGTAAGGTCATTTAGGGGCAATCATTTGAAGATATATTTTCACTGTGTTTGAAATGGAATATTCAGTTGTGGAGTCTTTAGACTCTTTTACAACCTTGTAAATTGTTGGGTTCCCAGTGTGAGTTTGTGGTGGTGTGATTATCACGCCTGTTATGTTGCATATATCTAAAAGAATTCATTTGTTAGGCTATGACAGTTAGTTGGATGTCGATCTGGGATTTTGGTTACCTTTAGATGCTAAAATCAGATCATGGCCACATTATCTCGATGAGTGATGGTTTCAGATCTGGTTGTTAAAAGCCCTGGATGCCAAAACCCCTCATGTCCTGGGGCTAGGACCAAAAGCAAGGGACTAACTATATTTTGGGTGCAAATGCTTATAATTCCCAAAATTCTTACTCTTTTATGGATATTGCAGCATAGGACTTTTGTGGTTGTGTGGCTTTGGGGGTATAACTTCTTGATATTTAATATGTGACCTTGTGCATGCGATTTGATGACTGTAAGTGATATAGGTGGTCCTAATAAAATTAGTCAGCAATACGAGTAAGAAAATAAACCTGAAAGATAGAAAAGCCGCATGGGAGTAAGATAGGTACTCGTCTTAGAGCCTTGCACATATGGCCCGGTGCTCTGCTACGCATTACCTTAGAGGTGTTGCATCTCCTGGACTCATATCTGACTGGTCTGGTATATCCTTACCATAAGTCACTACTATTGCCTTTTCAGAACTTACCCTAAATCAAATCGATCTTTCATCAGACGTAAAACAAACTTACCCAATAAGTTGGGTTTGGTTTGGCTCTTGGTTGTTTCAGATCTCTTGTGCTCCCTACTAGTATCTATGAAGAGCTACGAACAAGAAATAACTTGAATCTGTGATAAGATGTCGAAAGTTACTAAAAAAATTTCTCCAATGACTAATGCTTCTTAGACTGAGTAAATTTCAGGCCCTTCTGGGTATTTGTCAATGGTTTTAAGCATTGTTTGTCTCAGGATCCATTTGCAAAAGAGGGAGATTATTCTGCTCATTTAACATAGGATTTGAAGGAGGCATGTCACTCTTGTCTAGGGTGTTCACTTGAATCTGCCCGGTGCTTAATGTCCTTGTTCACCGTTCCTAAAATGGTGGATAAGAGGCTTGACAGGCTTAAGTTGAACTTCCTTTAAAAATGAAAGTGTTCCTAGTATTATGCTATCTGCTTAAGCGGGATGATGATTGTGTTGATAATTTCCTTTCTATGCTGTGCTGTGATATTATTTTCTTTTGGCGGGTAAGGGTGTGTGTGAGAGTAGTTTTATTTCTTTGTGTTCGGAATGCTTACTGTGGGCGTGTATGAGATTGGTTTTCATTCTTTTTGTGTTCAGAATGCTTGCAACTGCAAAGAAATCTTTTGCTGAGTGGCACAGGGCCCTTGAGTGTATATGTATGATAAGATATTGTGAGATGGCTACTCTTAGCTTGCGATAGTTCTTGTGAAGGTACTAATAATTGTTGAGCGGTCAATTGCATGCAGAATTGCATCATCTAATCAATGGAATTTTGTTATCCTTGTCTTTTGGATTGAGAACAAATTTCTTTCTCATATGACCCCTCATATTTGTTGTTTGGTTGTGTTCTAGCTTATATCCTTCGCCCCCATTTGGTGCTTGCTATGAGCTTCCTTATTCTATAAGAGAGAGGGAAACTAACACAAAAGTCTCTCGTTTCTTACCAATGAATTTGAACATTACAGTTCAATTTTCATTTACTCTTGGTATAAGTATGAACACGTATAGAGAGTTGGAGAATGGTTGGTTGTAATTCAGAATTTTATCACTTCTGTTATCATTTCTGCAATGTGTTGATCAGGACTAAAGACAATAACAATGTTTTATTGTCATTGGTTTCATATTTTGTTCGTTTACCAATACAGATTTCAGAAACGGCAAATAGAACTCTTGTTCTTTAAAGTTTAAACTGGGTGAATATACTTGTCAGGGAAACAACCATAGTGTTTTCATTATTATTCGCTAAAATTGATCATCTATAAAACAAATTAAATTATTCTATATCATCCCTGATTCTGGAATTAAAAGGGAGTTAGCGGTAATCTGTGCGCAACATTAAGTTTGGCTAATTTTATGCTTTTCTAATCTTATTATAGGATAATGGGGGAAAAAAGAAAATAAAGGGAAAAATTTATTATGAATGATATTTTTACTACGTATTTTTCTTCTTCTTTATTATAGTTGGATAAGGACAGCATTGTATATGGACCAAGGGTATTTGATTAAACATGGCTAACCTTGTGGACGAGTGAGAGAGAAAACTTAAGTCTTGGAGCTGCAACTGGAAAATAGATTAAAACTTGGTTTCTCCAATTGTTGTTAAATAAGGATATGGTGTGGGCTTATCATTCTGTGGAATTTACTTGATAACTTTAGGATACATGATATGGAGATTTCAGATAAAAAAAAGAAAGACATTTTACTGTTAGATCGGGGAAAGAATATGTTCCACACTTATTTTTTCCTTTCAACTGCATATCCAAATTAAAGTTTATGTTTTGGGGATTGATGTCGTGAGTCACTAACCCACTGCATGTAAAACAATTGCCTATGCAATTTACTCTTGAGAGATCTGACGTAGCCATGACCGTGATGAAAATTGACAAGTTGTAGTATACTTCAGTGGAGTCCAAAGATCTTGACCTTCTCATGTAGCTGTAGGGTGTTTACAGTAAATCTAATCGCTGACACTTTTTTTTCAGTGATCTGAAGTCAATCTGCTTTCACCTAGGGTCATTGGACATATAAAGTCAGCATGCTGAATCTGCTGGCATCATTGTCCTAGGCTTTAACTGTCTCTCGGTTCCAGTCCATCAAAGGGACGAGTTATCCATATGTTTGTGCATTTGATAAAGTAATATAAGGCGGAAGGGAAATGAGCCAGGAGGCTTAAAGCGATTATTTTTGAGGTCCTAGATTGGTTATATAACTAGTGAAGGCTTGAACGGTGTGTTCACAACTTAGACCTTCCATAAGGGGAATAAGACCGCTCTCATTCGGGAAATAGCATCTAAATTGGCCAATTTTACTCTCTGTTTGCTATGATAAATGACCAAACTACATTTCTTGATGTTTACCATGCTTCTGTTTGCTATGATAAATGACCAAACTACGTTTGTGGTTGTTTACCATGCTTCATTTGATACATTCACTTGTAAGGAATTTCACTTGTTATAACTTTGCACATACATGTCACTCTTTTTTTCGCCTCTGTATTTAGCCAATTTTGATGCACAAGAGGACTTTAATCTCTATGATATTCTTCTTGGCATCACGCCATTATTTTGCTCCTGGTTTTTCTTGGTTTAACTAATGCTTTTTTCTCTTTCTCTCTCCCTCCCTCCTGTTTCTCTGGAGATATATTACCAGAAATATGGTAACACGAGGAATATATAGTTGAGAGAGAAGAATGACGTAATAGAACTAGTAGCACAGGAAAACATGCATGATTAAAGCTATATCAAATCTATTGAAATATGCGCTGAAGGTGTTGAATTTTTGTCAATGGCTACAGTAATGGAGCAATTTTAGATGGAATCATTATTGATGCCCTACGCTACTGTTCATACTTCAGCATTTTGTTTTTGTTTGGACAAGCATAGCTTTTCACCAATATTATAGATTTATATATTGTTTTCAATACTTGTCCATTTCATCAACTTTCCTCTTTAGTTTGCATCAAATTACGAAGCTGGTATTTGTGTTTGTTTTCTGCAGAGACCTTACAGACCTGAAAGAATCATGGAAGGCCTCAATGTGACGGAGGAAATGTTGAGTGCTGATTCTGTTGCTAGGCAACTCAATGATCAAATTTCTCTTGCAAAGGCATATGTAGTGATTGCAAAAGAAAGCAGCAACCTCCAATTTGCCTGGGAATTAAGCGCCCAAATCCGCAACTCACAGATCCTTCTTTCAAATGCTGCACTTAGGCGAACCCCATTGACTATTATAGAATCAGAAACCGCTATCCGCGATATGGCCCTTCTACTGTACCAAGCCCAACAATTTCACTACGACAGCTCAACCATGATCATGAGACTTAAAGCCAAAATTCAGGGTCTGGAAGAACAGATGAACTCTGTGAGTGAGAAAAGTTCCAAGTATGGACAAATAGCCGCTGAAGAAGTACCCAAGAGTTTATACTGCCTTGGTGTTCGGCTAACAACTGAATGGTTTAGGAACTCAAATTTACAGAGGAAACTTAAAGAAAAGAAGGAAACAGCGACCAAACTCAAAGATAGCAATCTGCATCATTTTTGCATATTTTCAGACAATATTCTGGCAACATCTGTGGTGGTGAATTCAACTGCTCTGAACTCGGAAAACCCTGATATGGTTGTTTTCCACCTAGTAACTGACGAAGTGAATTTTTCTGCTATGAAGGCATGGTTTTCCTTGAATAGTTTCCGAGGAGTTACTGTTGATGTTCAAAAATTTGAAGACTTTACCTGGCTTAATGCCTCCTACGTCCCTGTTCTCAAACAGCTCCAAGACTCAGATACTCAGAACTACTATTTCTCTGGCAACAGTGATGATAGCAAAACCCCAATCAAATTTCGGAACCCTAAGTACTTATCAATGCTTAATCACCTTCGGTTTTACATTCCAGAAGTATTTCCCAAGCTAAAGAAGGTAGTATTTCTCGATGATGATGTTGTGGTACAGAAAGACTTGTCTGGTTTGTTCTCCATTGATTTAAATGGTAATGTTAATGGGGCAGTGGAGACCTGCATGGAGACGTTTCATAGATACCACAAGTACCTAAATTACTCTCACCCACTCATTCGAGCACATTTTGACCCCGATGCTTGTGGGTGGGCATTTGGGATGAATGTTTTCGATTTGGTTGAGTGGAGAAAAAGGGACGTGACTGGCATTTATCACTATTGGCAGGAAAAAAATGTTGACCGCACGTTATGGAAACTCGGTACTTTACCTCCCGGGTTGTTGACTTTCTATGGGTTGACCAAGCCATTGGACGCCACATGGCACGTATTGGGGTTAGGGTACACGACTGTGGACCCACAGTTAATAGAGAAAGGGGCAGTTCTTCACTATAATGGGAACTCAAAGCCTTGGTTAAAGATTGGTATCGAAAAATACAAGCCGCTTTGGGACAAATATGTCGATTACTCTCATCCTTTATTACAACAGTGTAATGTTCATTGACATCGCCATGGGAGGTTATTTTTGCCGTGGCCCAATTAGGCATGTCAAGGGAGAATTTTGTACACTGGGATCTGTTTCTAGGGGTTTGTGAGATCAAGCTAGGTTGGTGGCTGTGATATATAGACTTAGTGAGCTTATTTATTCTGTTGTAATCTTCATTATTTACCTCCTATGATTTATTCATCTTGCCATCAGTTCTCTTTAGCTGGATATTTTGTTTTTCTCATGTATACTCATTGGCCTTTGCTTCAATGGATTATATGTTGTAGCTTTGTTGCCATTTCCTTCCATTGGGGTTCTGTTTTCTGATTGATTTTCGTCGAAGAAACCGAGAGTGTTTGCTTGTGTGGGCTATTTTTTAGGTCTGCGACTTGCGTTATCAATCAGCTTTGCTTGAAAGTCCTCATAAAGAACCGCTTGTGAGGCAGCAACTCTGTGTCTGCCTTTCACCATCTTATCCTTCCCAATTTTCATATTCCAACTATAAGCTTTATGGTGTGTTTGGTGTAGGAATTTTTTTAGAAAAAATGTAACAGAAAAAAAAATATTCTCTCACAAACAATTACCGATCCGAAAAGTTCCCTCAAAACTCAGCCTTTTACGTGGGAATTTGTGAAATAACCTGTTCCATGGATAGATGCACTGTAGGTTAAAGAAATGGGAAACTTATTTGAAATATCTTCAACCAAATGTATATATATATATATATACATATGCGAAACTCCGTCAAAATTGTCGTTGTAGTATAGTGGTAAGTATATCCGCCTGTCACGCGGATGACCCGGGTTCGATCCCCGGCAACGGCGTTTAATCCTTTTTTACATCCTTTGCGGTTAATTACATCTGACAGTCTTCATAATCTAGGCAAAACTTTCATTTGGTCCCCGTACTTTAAATTGTGACAGTACTAGTCCTATATTCTAAATAAGTGACAGATTTGGTTCCCAAAAGTCGAGAAAGGCAAATATTTGCTCCCTTCTATACTTTTTCGTCCATACAATTAATATCTCATATTAAGAGCCAATTTGTAATTATATTAATGTTAAGACGTGTAATGCACAGTAACGATAAGTTAGGGGTGCAAAGTAAAATTCTCGTCCTCACATAAAACTATGTCGTTTCGTCATTACGATTTCTTTTCTCTGTCACGTCTGCATCTTCTCCAGCCATTTCCCCTCTCTCTCTCTCTCTCTCTTTCACTCTCTGCCATGGCATCTTCCTGGGCGGCTCAGGCGGCTCGGCAAGCTCTAACCTCGGCTCGGCTTTCCTCCACATCATCGGCTTCTCAAGCCGCCAGCCTTGTCCAGCGCCGCGGCCTCGCCGGCGCCGCCGGTAAATCTCGATTTATTGATCAATCTGTAGATCTTCCGATTCGATGCAGTTATTTATTTATTTATTTAAATTAGTTTGTGTGGTTCATTCTGGTGGATAGTGTATCAGTGTATTCTATTTTAGAAAGATCTGTGTATGGATAGGTTTTGCTCATAGACTTAGAGTTTGTTATTATGAATTTAATCCCTATAGCTTTAACTTTGAAATGGAAGATTGAATATCCGGAATGTCCACACCAGAATCGCAACTTTAAATTAGTATCGGAGATGAACAATGTTCCTCTAGTTCGAGGGGAGCATTTTAGTAAACATCCTATGCTTTTAGAGCATTCCCACTAGCCTTTCTTATTTAATTTCTGTATTTCACTTGTTAAAAATTCACCTATCCTACTAGAAATTCAAAGTTTAGAAATTGCTCACACCATATTTTATAAGAAAATGTTAAATTAATTTTATATCATATAATAAAATATAAAAATATATTATCCCAAATTTTAACCAGGTTTTTGTAGTTATTATGAAAAAATTAAATTTTTTATTGGAGAAATTGTGAATAGGAGATTTTTCTATTGAGAAATCTGCTGTAACATTTCTAGAAAGTTTTATAGGGAAAAAAAAAAGATTGATGTGGCACATTTCTCATCCAAGATTTCTCATTTGAGAAATTAAAGAGGAGAAATCTAAAGTTTATGACTTTTATGAATGCTCGTAGGGATTGAATAGTGTTAGATATACTGATGTGAGTATCTCCTAAAGTTTAATTGCTAAATTTTGGATAAGGTCTCCCTATAGAGTGATTGGTGGGAGTGAGTATTGAAGCTGAGCAAGAAGTACCTATTGTCAGTAAGGAACAAGCGGTGTTGATGCAGATGAGAAAATAGTTTCATGATCATTAGCTTGCTACTTTGTTTTCATTTAATTAAGATATCTTCTTATAGCTAATTGAGATTTGATTAGATTGGGTTTGATACTCTTGGGAATTTTCTAGAAAAATTTACCCCTTTGGTTAGGTATTCAATTTTCAGTTTTTCAAAACTGGTGTTTGAGACTTTTTTGAGGTTGAGTTTTTTGAATACAAAAATTTGTTTGGTATTAGTTTTCTGAAATGAAAGGTGAGAATATTTGCATTGAGAATGTGAATATATATTGTTTTTTATTATTGGATATAAGAAAAAGATGAGAGGAAAAAAACTTGTGTCCGCTAGAAAAGAGGAAAAGCTAGTAGATGGGTCCACGTATCGAAAAAAATTGAGAGAGAGAAAGTGTTGATGGTATTGGGTCTTGTGCAAAAGTTTTGAAAACATCAAAATGAAGCTTTCAAATTTTCCTCTTCAAAGAAAGCTCGGCTTCTTAACTAAAAGTCAAAATGTTAAACCAAACAAACTTGAACCATTTCAGAAAAGAAAATTAAGTTAGAAAGCCTATCCAAACGCATCTATCTTAGGTATTTTTATAAGCCTGGGCTTATGATATAACTTTTTATTTGGAGTTGTGGTTTATGAATAAACCGTGATGTTTAGAAAAGAGTGGGGATCTCTTTTGTTTATCTTTTGTTCGTTTTCATCAAAAAGTCCACCCTTTTGTTTGTTTTTGTTAAAACATCCATCTATCTTTCATTTCTCAAATACGTCTTACTTCAATTTTCGTGTAAACAGAAATGTTATTGAACAAGGGTAAAATCCACCATGTCTTATGGATATGGAGGTATGAGTAGTTTTCAATATATTGGTGAACTCATTGAGGTGGAGTTAGTATACCAAGGGAAAAGTTGGTTCAAATAATATAATGGAAGAAGATATGTGATTCAATTGGTCGGTAAGAAAAATGTTGGTTTGTTGGGGGAGAGGATGCCTATAATGGGTAGGGAGATTGATTTGGGTTATTACCCCTCCGCAATTTTTGTTGCATTTGGAAGTAACAGAATGGCAAAGCTCTTTATGGTTTATTGCTGTCTGTTCATAGGGTAAAAGGGTGCTTTGCTCAGCGTTTCTTTTTGTTGGGTGTAACTATAGTTTCCTTTTTACTTGAGTGGATGTATAATTTTTGTTTGGGGACCTACAAAGACTTAATATGACTTAGTTTTTTTAATAGTTGGGAGGGTTTTTTCAGGATATAATTTCGGGTACATGGTTTACCAATTTCTTGTACAGGTGATGCTTTCTTGATAAGTGATAAAAAAATAAACGAGATGATATGGTTTTGCATAATGGTTGTTGATAGATGATTGTCTTATTGTAAAATAATACAAGTCAGTCATCTTTCCCTTGCAGCGAGCTTTTTCATAGAGTCTATCTCAGTGGTATGGTAATAACTTTTATGTGACTTATTTTAGATCACCATGGGCCTCCAAGGGTTGATTGCTGGAAAGATCCAATGAGTCCATCTAAATGGAAGGAGGAACATGTAAGTTATTGTTCAGGTTTTTATTTTTTTTAAAATCTTGTATTTATTTAGTCTTATTGATATTCATTCTTATTCAACGGCTTTTTCATTCTCCTCGATATTGCTTTCGTTCTCTGTCTATATGTTGTTCCTAACTTTATCATTGTTTGCTTCTATGCATGTGCACCTATTGGATGTGGGTATGGAGAAAATAGAGTTTAGTAGTTCTAGATGAAAGTCATCTTTTTGAAGTTGGAGGGGCTTTATTTATACACCTTATGTCCTCTACGATCACAATCAATAGAAGCCCTTGCACATGAGGTTCTCAATACTTGTATAGCTTTAATGAGTGAAATATGTCACAGAAAAGCAAAAGAGTCATCTTCCTTAATAGAAAAATGGTCCCGTTCCATTGCATGACTAGCTTATTCTCACTATTCCAGGTTCTCAGTGAATGAATATTTTTGTGAAAAACAACACTACCATAGTATGTGATTGTGTCTTACTCCTCTTATTCCTATAGACTCCTAAACGTAGGAGATGAGCACTATCCACAGCTATTCTTGTCCAACAATTCTTTCCTCAACACTCGTGAAGATTTTCTTGACGATCGGTAGATGCACAGTTTTAATATTCCTATATTATGCATTCTTCATATGTTCTTGTCTGGAATCTTTTATGCGTCCATTTGCATCTTATATCTACCCTCACGGAAGGAAGAAGGAAAAACGAGAGTACGTAAAATGATTACCAAAGGTACAAATGCAAAAAACTCACATTTATGTGTTTAATGCTTTGGCTTCATAGCTTGTATGCTCCACCCTTCTCGATAGTTGATGCAATATTCTTGAGAAAGAGGGAGGCATAAGTTCTTCACCTAGAAAAAGATCATAGATGTCTCTCCCACATTGTAACTAATGAATTACATTAGAATAAAATATTTTGCAATGAACGGATTTAGGGGCAAACTTTTCGGAAAGAAAATTTAGGATATGTCAGACTTAATAATTGTACTATTTCTGATTTCAAAGCCTGCCTTCAAACTGAACAACAGATCCCACAAGTGCTATAATGCCTTCAAAAGCTCAATCAAATCGTCTTTCAACTCTTTCCAAGGTAGTTGTGAAGTCATTTGTGTTAGAAAAGTAATTTAACCCAAGCCATTCAGCATGAATCCAAGCCTCACTCCAGCTCGTCTTGCCATCTCCTCTAGACACCACGCTCTTAATACTGAAGGTCTTCGCTTCATGACTATAGAATTAGAGAGACATCCGTTTGCTATTGCCAGAATATGTGGAATCTGCCCAAGCTTCTATGCCTCAGCCTCGCATATGTTGCACCCAGAGACCTGAGGGTATTTTGGCGAAAGTTATTCTGCAACTTCCACATTGGACTTGATTAGATTAATTAAGGAATGAGCCCTCTGATTAAATCTGGGTCCCTATTTGGTAGACTGTTATGTTAGGACACCTAGTAATAGGTTTGGGTTCCAACTTGTGTCCCTTTTTTTTGGAATGTTATTTTGATCTTTTAGAAGATCATTGTCCGAGTAGTTCATCAGTTCAATGGGTGCTGTGATTTTTAGACCTCGTCGTGGAAAAGCGAAAGGTTGTCTGTTCTCCTTTGAAATGGGGGTGCATGTGTAACTTGTAAACAGAAATCACTGACATGTGCGATCCATGAAAATGGTGATCTTTTCAACGAAACAGAAGTACATATGAACAATTACGCACATCATGTAAAATTGGAAATTTGTATAAAAAAAAAGAACCTGAGTTGCTTCCAAGAGGGACAAGGAACCCTAGTGTGAAGGAGTCGTATATGAGGGAATATTGGATGATAAGAATGAAAATTAAAAAAAATGAAAAACACAAAATGCAAGCAAACCAAAGGCAAGCATGCTCTTGTCAAGCCAAATAGGCTGGCCAAAAATTTGGTTCCATTTTCCACTCGAGCCAACCTGTAGCAATTGATTAGTTAGATCTTGGCCAAGTATATCCATTCATTCAAGAATCAAGATACCGTTCAAAAAGAAGATAGCGTTGAGGCTATTTTTCTTTCTATAAGTTTAAGTTAGGAAGCACGGACACTTCAAATCGGTTGCAGCACCCTTATTAGACTCTTCACGGACTCAGATTCTCCTTGGACACTCTAAGATGTGTATCGGACACTCCATTTGGCGTGTCCAAAATGACAAATAATAATTTTAATTTTGGATACTTAGGGGACTCTCCATAAGCACGTACCAAGGATACGATCATGGTCAAAGTTACCAATTTTCTTAACTTCGGGGGTCAATTATAAACTGTGGAGGTAGTGTAAGGTTATATGCTACTTAACTAGAAATGAAAATAGCGTTTAAAAACTTTAACCACACTTCTCACTTTTCATCTTCGATTGATTTAGATAGTGATGAACCTTTAAACATATTTATTCATTCACGCAATACATAAAATTATTATTTTTTTATTTTTTATCTTGCACATTTTTGTTAAATATTTTTACATAAAGTCTTCAGCTATTAACCAAAGTCCTTTTTTTTTTTTTTTTATCTTGTATCTGTTTTTTAAATATGGGTTTTCTAGTTCTTTTTCAAAGCTATTTTATTTTAGTAGTTATAAAATCATAATAAAAAAATAAAATAGGCCGAATCCCTACCACATATGTATCTCATATTTTTCAAAGTTGTTGAATTGGTGTCCGTATCCGTGTTCGAATCTGTGACAGTATCTGGATCCGTGCTTCTTAGAGTTTAAGTAATCTTAGCTCTATGTACTGTGTAATGATTTATTGTTAAGACTTGTAGAAAAATGTTTTTTATTCCAGTATCTTTTTCCAGGACAAATCCTTGAGACATAAATTTTTACTTTCATCTTTTTCTTTCTACTTTTGGGATGTCAAAAATTGGCCGGCCGGTTGCCAGAAGAGAAAGAAGAGAATATGAGTTTTTTTCAATCCATTGGACTTGCCTTACCTTTTCATAGGAGAGAGAGTCTCTGAATAACTTGCAAATTCCTCCTCCCTCCTGCATTTTCTTTTTGACATGGTTGCTTATGCAACTTTCCTTTTACCTCTCGTTGTACAAATAATTCTGATATAATATTTCAGACATCTAGTCTCAACTTTGCAGTTTGTGATTGCATCTTTAACTGGCTGGGGATTGCTGCTCTTTGGGGGATACAAGTTCTTCTCTGGAGGCAAGAAAGACAAGGAAGAGGTAATTTCCCTACTCTTTTTGTTTTGCTCTGTCCTTTGTTGCATTTTGTTTTCTTAAAACATGATTCCGGATAAAGAAAAGAAAAAGTTTGGGTGGCAAACTGTTTATAATGATATTAAATAAATGATCAGAGAGTCGTGATTTTCATCAAAGATTTACTTGTTACTTGTGAAATCAAGAATCCCATTTTTTTTATTTATTGATACTGTTAGTTTAACATTAATAGATCATCAAATACTACATTGCTATTATACCGTGTTCTGCATATTCTAGATACACTTGATTATAGAAGTTGTCCACTGTAACATTTGTTTATTGTAAAATAACAGGAAAAGAATATCTTGTTAGAAAGTAATTCTTGCCGAGTTTGTATCGTTTATTCCTCAATTCAGTTCATTTGCGAGTCATAGGTTTGAATCATTTGAGTTTAGGTTGGGATGTGATTGAACCATTAGAAACTCTTGATCATCCAAGGAGCTTCCGTATTTTAGTTGTTCACTTTTATCTTGGGAAAAGGGACAAGGCAGACATTTTGAACTAGGAAGACCTCTACAAAAAATGTACATAAGTAAATGCACATGTACATCGCAAGTAATGTTTTTAACTTTTACTGATTTTTTTCCTAATGACTGTTTTTAGCTTTTACTGATGATATTTTTTCCCATTTGCAGAAATTAGTGGAAGCATCACACTAGAACTCGGGATTCTTGTGAGGCTGTTTCTCTTGCTTTCTTAATAATGAGCTTGCTCAGTTGTCAAAGTTCTCTTCATTTTAGCCTTTCTTTGTTGGCTGATCATGCTAATGGCATTCATTATGCAATGGGTATGGTTTCCAATACGTTTTAACAGTGTTGTAGCTTTGACTTATGTTGGCTTCTTTTTTCATTCTATAAAACGTGTCGGATTTCTAACTCTGGTTTTTTGGGCATATTCCGATAATAAGCCGCAGTTGATTTATACTACTTAGATTGAATTGATATGGTTTATCAATTTTGGGCTGGCCGCCCTTCTTTTTCTTCAATTGGGGTTCAAATTGGTACGCAAGCGGTGTGTAGATACATGACACTTGTATACAATGTATGCATGATAACTGTGTACAACACTATTTGTGTATTAATTTGTACATCGGCGGCGGTGGATAAAAACTTAATTCAAATTATAATCCTTAAATGTTTCTGTCATCATCCTACAAGGTTGTGATCTCTATTCCTGTCGTTTTGTTTTCACCACACGTCCAGCATATATTATGATCTCAGATGCATATCCATGTGGCTTCAAAGTCATACGTGACTATGAATTTCCCCGAGGCGAAAGTGCAATGATTGTTTGATCCGTTGTCCAATTTCTTCCACAACACCAGCTATAAGCCACCCTGAGTTTCATACATATTTTGGATTCCTACAATTGGGAAATTGTTTTTAAAATCCGAAAAACATTTCTAACTCATTTTCGATGGCATGTTCACTTCTTAACTTGAGGAATTCATGTTATTTTCATCTTCCAATAAGCAACACAAGTGATGCAAATTGTAGTAGACATACACGGCAAGCATCAACATGACAAGTGATGCCCCTGCCCTAGAAACGAATAACCACGAGGAAAATTGGATTGGCAAAAAACAATAAGAATGTGAAGATTTGAGCCTTTATGGTTAGAAATTTCTAAATAGAACTTAGAACTCAGACTCATCCGTTTCTTCGCCATCAATTTCTTTATCTTCTTCCTGCTCTGCTTTAGATTGCGCGTTATCTTCCTCAGCCTCTTTCGTCTCCTCACCCTCTGCTTCTTCATTCTTCTTAGTCATTTTTTCTTCTTCGTCGATTTGATCAGCGCTTTCATTGTCATTTGTCTTTAGTCGTACCTGAAAACCATTTACATTTTCTCCAGATAGTTCAAGTTTGCCTGGTTTGTTATTATTTTCATCAACTGCAGTTGCATTGCTCAAAACATCAATACTCTCATTCCTTTGTGTTTCCGCAACACGCTCATTTGTAGAATTAACCTCCATCCTCTTCTCCACGTGTTCATCAACACCAAGTGTACCGTTTCCCCTCGGCTTGTTATCCAGACCATGTTCATCTTTCGCATGTATATCGGTACCTGTTTTAACTTCACCTAGGTGCATTCCCCGTCTCTGCAGTACCTCATCCACAATTCTCTTGTACTTTCCACTTTGTTGTCCATCCATACGAACTTTCCTATTCCGTTTCACACCATTTCGCTTTCGTTGTCTCGCAAGTAATGTCAATCTCTTGTCATTTGTATCATTTGCGTATCCACTTTCTTTCTCCATTCCATCATTACCATCCCTACCAGATGAGTTATCTTGCATTTCCAACTTCACCCCACCTCTGGAATTCATCTCCATTTGTCGACTTTCGCTGTTACCTCGTAAACTTAGGTTCTCTGTCTCCCTATTTGATGCTATTGCTTCTTCTTTGGTAGATTTAGCTTCTGTTTCGTCAACCGTCTCATTAGCTTGGAAACCCTCAGTTTTCGTTACTTCAATCTTATCACCACTCTTTTCATTCCCAATTTCGTCTCTCTGAACTTGATGTTGAAAATTATTGGTCGAATGTAGGGCTGAATTCGAAGGATCATCTGTACTGACCGACCAGATCCTAGTTGGGTTCTCGAGACGGTGTTTCAGCTCCTCGATTTCCGATTCTTTTTGTTTCAACGTCTCCATGAGAGTAATTACTTGAGGATTTTCCATGCGCGGTTCGGTATCTTTCTCTCTTAGAAATTTGATCTCGTTCTGCTTCTCCTCTAGTGCCGTTTCCAAGGTCTTCTGTTCATCTTTTAGCGACGAGATTGTGGATTGCATCTCCATTATCCTGCTATTGAGCTCCATCTTATGGGTTTGAATGGAGTACATCTTTGCTTTCATCTCTTCCATTTTTGTTTTCGTTTCCTTATTATGATCTCTTTCCTTCTGCAAAAGGACATTCAAAAACACAACTAAGAATTAAATAATTTCTTAGTTTATATCATATTGTTTCTGTTAAATAACTAGACCGATGGCGATACTGAAATTGCACCCTCAGATTTGCCAAAAAAAAAGGGCCTTGGAAGCAGCTATTTCACTACAAGTTATTCACATCCTGTGATATTTTAGCAGTATTACTTTTCTTAATCTATTTTTGTTTAGGAAACTTTTGTTTTAAATGCATATAATATTTTGCAAAGGTGTAAATAAATGTCGGACAAAGTAGCTCTGTATGTCTTAAGTGAAGAGTAATTCTACGCAAGTGCGTGTTAATTTTCATAATTAGGAAAGGACGAGGTTTTATACAAACAAGTTTGTAAGATTTTCCTAAAAACAACCATTTAAAAAATATCACGTAGGATTATTGTAGACTTATGTTCTTTAAAAGATTGTGTTTATACCCACAACATCATATGCTTCACATTTGTCCTTTTTTTTAATCTTCAATCAAAAAATAAATAAATAAAAGAGTTTCTTCTTTATTTGTTCTTGATGCATTTAATCCATCTAAAATCTAACATATCCATGATTAATCCTCGAAAATAAGGGTCCGAACAAAACGCATCCTTGTCGCCCCCTGTTAAGATGCTATGATTTTCTTATCGAACATACTATTTAGAAATGGAAAATTTGTACATTCCGCTCCTCTACATGTCTGTAATTTAGTCCCCTAATTGGAAATCTCAGTTCTCAACAATCTAAGCTTGATCATGTTTTTATTTTTTATCATCATTATCATATTTTCAGTTTCATTTTAGTAGATCAAAACGCACATGTAACACTAATTTGTCGAGCAGCCTATAAATGAAATATTCCTAACTACGATCCAACAATCAGATTGTTATTCCCACTAGTATTTCTCATTTAATTTCTAAATCCTAGTTAATAAATTAATATTTTATAAAATACATACTTTCTCAACAGCTTCTTAAAAATATGATAATCATAAATCATACAATAATAAAATATAAAAGTATGTTTTTTCCTGTTCTGAATTCGGATTTAATAATTTTGGTGAAAAAATTAATATTTTTTAATAGATATATTGCGAAAAGTTGGTTTTACTAGTCAGAAATTTAATGCAGCAGTTTTCGCAAGATTTTTAGGGGTGAAAAAAAAGAATTTCTTTAAACGACTACTGTGAAACATTTCTGACCCCGAATTGAGAAATTAAACAAAAGTGATCGATGGGAATGCTCTAAGCATTTGCATGCAGTACAGATGGCATGCAGAGAATACACACATAGTTACGTATATTGACAGACCGAAAGGGACAGTGGGTCACAGTTGACCCATGACTCCAAAATTTTGACAAATTTTATAAGTAAAATTTGAATTTTTTTTAGTAAAGTCCATTATACACCTTTCTTGAGAAAATATTATTGCCCCTGCATATATAACTTACAGGCAGAGACTGAAGTATAAAATTTATGGGTCCGACTGAATCTAAATAAAAAAAATTACATTATAAATTTAACAATAAAATTACAAAAAAAAAAAAAATATTAAATTAAAATTTTTGGCTGGAATGAATAAATTATGAGTATGACTGTATCCTGTTAGCAAACTATTAGGTACATCTCCGCGTACAGAATCATTCTCCCAACATAAAAATCATGAGTCCGCCACTGGTAATTTGTGTGTGTGAGAGAGAGAAAGAGCGAGAGAGAGAGAGAGAGACCTGAAGGAGGAGGTGAAGGGAGATGAGCTGATGATCCTTCTCTTTGACAAGTAAGCTAAATATGCGCCCCTCTCTCAGCTTTTGCAAAACCATCACCCCCAAAATAGCTGCCCCAAATGCCAATAATAGCATTATTGCATATTGTCTACCCCTGCTTTTAACACTACTATTATGCCCCTTCATTCCTAGCTCTATCTTTCTCAAGAAAATGAAAAAGGAATTATATATATATATATGTTAAGATGTTAGTATTTGGTACTAATTTCACTTGTTATATATATCATTATATGTATGTAGTGATCACAGTTTTCTTGTTGCTAGTCACCCAAAAGGAGCCTTCAAGCTGTTCAAACTCCCCTCTTTCTCTCTCTTCTATCTCTATTGATTGACAAACATATACATACATACAATACATAATGAAGGGGCTGGTACAAATTCCTTTTGGTCCCCTCGTTTTCAACTGAAAGCTTGTTGGCCCTTCATTTTGAGACTGTGAAGGATTTGGTCTCTAGATATAAGAAAATTGACATTTGTAATCCCTTCCGTGGTTGCTTTGGGTAAGTACAAATAATTATTGTGTAATATGGCTATTTTTTAAATAAACATCATGCATATTGAGTTTTAAAATTGGCCACCATATGAAAATAACATGTTGCATTGGCAATTTCAAGACGGGTAGAAAAGGGTTACGATTTTTTTGGGTCCGAAATTTTCTATAGAATATGACGTGTGTAAAGTTTAAGAATTTTACAATTTGTATAGGTATCAGTTCCCTCTAAGTTTCTATGATACCTTTACATTTAACTTGGAAATAATTGGACTGCTCTTTCTTCATCTTTATTCTCAGGAATTTAGAGTCGGCTAAGGGGTGAGTGCAACTCGAGTACTTACTAGGAAGTCACCAATCCTTATACTTTTCTTGCTAAAAAGCATACTACTCCTAGAATGCAACATGAGTACTTGCTAGGAAGACACCAATCCTAGTAATATTCCCATCACAATTAACTTCGGAATTTTTATAGGATTCAGTTTAAAGTATTGACATAATCAAACCCATGAGATGTAATTGGTTTTGCTAGCTGTCCATACAAACTTACTGTCACCCTCCTCTTTTATCTAGACTTACATACAAAAAATACATAGGCAAAGTTAATAGGTAGAACCGTCCCATTGTGCAAAAATTCCGAATTCCACCACCGAGTTCTTGTATGTGGTGAATATATGCATCCTACATCTTTTTCTAATATTAGTAACCTAAACGTGCTCAAATTTTGAAAAAGATAGAAATGTGGATAGTCATAAAATGGGGACCAAATGGGACTTTTATTTTTATTTTTTTTGTTCTCAAACTTTGGGGATCTCGCTTGTAACTAGTCCGGAAGTGGCGGAGTAAGCTAAGGTTTTTGACCATGCATGGGAATTGTGCCAAGCATCGAGACAAGCGACTTTTCGCATTTAAACTGAAATATTAATAATAACTTACTCCATTCTTTTTAATTGTTAATTTATGTTTGGACACACTAATTAAATTAATAACTAGTAAATATAAAATAGACATAAATATTTTTAGTAAATACAACTAATTTTTATTTTTCTTAATAAAAATAATTAATACTCTCTCCTTTATTTTTTAAGTGTCCTTCTAACAAAATAAAACAATTCATAAATAAGCATTCCTTTCATGATCCAATGTATAAAATTGGTAAATTATCTAAATTATCCTTACATGAATAAGAGAGAGAGCTGGTGTATTAATTATTTCCATTATGGAGAATAAGAGTTAATTGTATTTATTAGAGATGTTTTTGTCCATTCTTAGTTAGTGTGCCTAAGTTTAAATGGACAATTAAAAAAAATGGGGGAAGTACACCAATTCTCTCTCTTATTTATGTAAGAACAATTTATGTAATTTCTTAATTTTATATATTAAAATTATAAAAAAGATACTTATTTAGGAGTTTTTTTATTTTGTAAAAAGTTCACTTACAAAAAGAACAGAGGGGATTTATATTTAATTGCATGTGCTTGGCTATTTTCCATTAATTGAACGAGGAGCTGCCAATGGAAAATTTAAGACGCTTTTGGATCCAAATCAAACGACAATGGTATATTGTTTCTTTTAGAATTTAAGTTTTGATCTATCGTTCAAATTATTTGTCCTACTAAAATAAAATTAATTCTAGGTTTTGGATTTAGATTCAACGACCGGTAACCATGAATTTTCTAATGGCATTCCCCATCTCTGCAAATACCCATGAACAAAGCTGCAAAAGGCTTATGATTAATATAATTAGAAAGTTTATAGTCAACTTTCTAAAAAGTTTTTGGCTTTTTGTATAGCACAAGAAATGATTCATTCACGTGATAATGCCACACACCTGCGCTTGTATATGAAAAGGGTTGAAAAATTGGGGGAAAAAAAATATAACACATGCAGGATTGCAGGATTTACAATAAACAAAAATGCAATGTAATCTACGTAAAATTAATTAAACAAGGTCGCGTAGAAGAGAAAGAAAATTAATGTTATATATATACATATTTTTTCCTGTGTAAATATTCTTCAAATGATTTGTTTTCTTCCTAGATACAACTAAAGAATCATTGAATACAAAATCATCAAAGTGAGCAGGCCTCAAAATCGCTAAACTCTTCTAACCAAATCTCTGAAGACCGATACACAAAATGAGTCCTAAAATCAAGCTTTGTTACTTTATCACTACTAACCAAATAGGGGTCATTGTAACCTCGGTGAAACACTTAAGAAAAACTATACGCCTTTCGGTCGACAAATTAGCAAAAAGCATACGAGGCATTCCTTGTCGGAATGAGGGTGACGCTTGATTTAGGAACAACAGAATGATTACAAGCCTGGATTCAAAACTAATCGTAAAGACATATCACAGGGGAATGTGCAACAATTTGATTGAACTGCAACACTTTATAATGCTCTACTGTGCGTGTACGACCAATGATTCTAAACTCATATTGTTTAGAGCACTTATATCAGATTACCTAAAAATGATTATTTTCCTATTTTAGGTAATAATGTTTATTTTATTGCATGCATCGTATTACTAGTTGTTCTTTAAAATAAAAAATAAATAAAATGGTTCTCCAAATATAAAAAATCAAAAACCATTAGTTAAAAATCAAATTCTGTTTCCTCCCATATGTGGCTATCTCTCTCCCTTCCCAATTAGTTGTATCAAAATTAATATTTTAACCAATTTTTCTTCCCCTTATTTTTTTTAAAAGAATATAGCTTTAAATTCGTCAAATATATTTTTTTTATGCTATAAACCGTATTAAAACTTATAAAATATACTTCAATAAGAGATCCATATTGATATACAAATTTAAGAATTTTCAATGAAAAATTAGCATAAAAAGATGTATTTGGTTATAAATATAAATTTTAAGTATAACTATTATTAATATTACTTTAATATTTAAAAAAAATATATAGGTAATATGATGCGAAGTCTAATGAATAGAAATTATGTAAAATAAAGATAAAAATAATTTTATATACACATATTAGAGAATCTATTAAAATAAACTGATTTGAATGACTCAAGGAGCAAATTTTGCTCTCAATATTCATTTCATTCATGCATTTAATCAAATAACCGTACATCAAATAGATATACATAAAGTGCTAATTGTAACTTCCAGTATAAGTATCAATTACCACCCACTACCTTCCACTAACCTTACTGCAGTCAACTTCTAGCCTATGGCTTTTGTACAGATCTAATTTTCTATCTCTACTATAAAAAATACTAAGGGGCTCCAAAGTTTTTTTTTATTTTTGTTCGTATCCAAAATGATCTTATATACTACTACTATTATATCATATTTCATATCATATATAATAAATTAAAATGATAGTCTCAAAGACATATTGTGCCAACTGTCATTTCTAATTGTTTAATATTTTTATATTAATATATTAATTGCACATGATAACCATAAGTTACATGGAATAAGCAATGGATATATAATAATAATGTATTGTAAATAAATAAAAACGGATTATATACAAATTGAAAAATCCATGAATTATATGTGAGAATTTACGGAGTCATAAAAGGGGTATTTATACTTGAAAAAAATCAAATCACCCATTCATGGAATATGATGATTTATAAAGATATAAAATTGTCATTTATATTCCACATAAATAACTTAGCAAAATGATAGCCTACTATGGCGTTTTCTCTCCAATCTTTCTTTCCCATATTTCTTCCATGAAAATATTATATTTTTCTCATCACATAAATAATATTCCAAGTCCATATAAATTTTATATGTTTATGCATGAAATATTATATTTAATCTGACATGATATAGGTTTTCCTTTTATTATTTTTATTTTTTTATAACCTAATTGTTATTTATATAACTTTGCTTATTAATTTGATGCTTAATTTTTATAGGTTATGATAATGACTCGTGGAAATTTGATGATGAGTATGATACAATATTATGTTATAATTCATTTTGCATCACATGGTTTAAATTTTATGATGTATTGAATAATTTTTATGTCTTGCACCATTGCCATCTTACTAATAATTGTTTATTATTTATAATTTTTATTTTTTGTTTTATAGACTACAACTAACAAATAACTATAACTGAAGCTATGATGAGAATGATATTTTGCATACCACAATGAAAAACGTAAGAAATTTTCTAAGCAATTGATTTTGATAAAAGACTATAATAAAACAATTTTTTGGTTATAATCGAATAAAACTAAGGGGTTCCCAATTTTTTTTGAGTGATTAAATTTAATATTTTTTTACCCAAAAAATATGTACTTACTAAAGCAATTTTAATATTAATTCAAAATATTTTTTACATAATAATAATATGAAAAATTATTTTATCTTTTTCATATCATATTAATAGAATTATGCATAGTCCCTTGCATGTGCACATATTTGTACACTAGTAATATAAATAAAGATGTTCTTCAAATATAAAGAAAAAGATATCACGACAAAGTGGCCCGGTTCTATCACTCGCCTTTCCTTCGGAATGAACCTTGTGTTCAAGGTTCAATACGATTAGCTTCCACTTATAGCATTTCATTATTCCCCGATTTGGCATTAACTGCCAATACCTTCCTCGATCAAAAACAATTGTCAATCGAGGTTTTTTTCGTTGCATCAACTACTTTTCTTATAGTAAAGTGACTTTTCAACTACTTTTCTTAAATAAAAACTGGAATATATATAGGCACAGACTAAAAAGGAATATAAGACCATAAAAATGAGACAGAGAAAGTATAAATGATAGTGCAAATCTTTTAATGAGAATCACATAGGTCACAGTCAAACTTTTACCACATCACCATCTTGAGTTATATTTGGTGCGTTTACATGCTCTTGCAATGGTAATGGTAAGGGATGATGTTGATATTGAAAACCATGGAAGCAAAATATGAAGTGACGGTAGGCTTTGTAAAACCATCAGCAAGCTAGTCTTTACTATATAAAATACAAACCTCTATAGATTTGTCAGCAACCTGATCACAAAAGAAATGATAATCAATCTCAATGTGTTCCGTACAAATATGAAATGCCGGGTTGGCCATGAGATAAGTAGCCTCAATGTTATCACAATGAATAATAGGGGCACGGTTGATCGGGAAGCCAAGCTCACGAAGCAAGTATATAAACCACAACAACTTGGCAGCCATGTTAGCCATTACCTTGTAGTCTATCTTAGTGCTAGAATGGGAAAAAGTAGGTTGCTTTTTAGAAGAACAAGAGATAAGATTTGAACCAAGGAACATACAATAACATGTAGTAGAATATCAATTATCAGGACACCCAGCCCATTCGATATCAGAAAAGGCAAATAGATGGTGCTAAGAGCTTTTGCAAAGAAGTAAGCTATAGTGTATAGTACGCTTAAGATAATGAAGAATGTGCTAAACGACCATAAAGTAAAATGAGTACATGTGATGTAGAAATTGGCATACTCTATTAATTGCAAAGAACATACTTGGTCTCATAAGGGAGGGGTATTGTAGTGTTCCTATTGTAGTACAAAAAAAAAAGAGTAGGATCATTCAACATATCATTGTTAAAACTGTCAAGTTTTGCAAAGATAGACATTGCGGATGTAACAGGTTTAGAGGCCAATATATTGGTACTTTTAGCGATAGCATGAATGTATGTTGATGGGAAATAAATAAGACTTTCCAAACCATCAAAGCAGTGACCCCAGGAAATAATGCAAAGGACTAAGATCACGAACAGCAAAGGTATCCTATAGTTGTCAAATGACTCCGGCGACAACTATAATGGAAGATCCCGTTACAATAATATCGTCTAAATATAGAAGAATATCTAAATGATAATTTGAATTATGCAATATTAAAAGCGAGGAATCCGATTCGCTGCTATAAAAACCAATGGAATATAGGTGCTGACTGAGATGCAAACACCATGCCTGAGATGCATTTTTGACCATGTATAGAGATTTTCTTAGCTTGCACACATGATTATGGAGGGTTGGATGTACAAATCCCGGATATAGACCTCATCGGTAAGGTGTTCATGTAGAAAATCGTTACTCACATCAGGCTGAGACATATGCCATCAACCCATCGCTTTGGTGAAAACTAACTAAATATTGATTGGATATACTATAGATGCATCCGTACCAATATAGTTGATGCCCTCCCTTTGGTAAAAACCTTTGGCTACAAGTTGAGCATTGTAGCTTTCAATAGTGCCATCAGCCTGTCGCTTGATTTTAAAGATCTATTTTCATCCCACCACATTTTGTCGATGCTACAAAGGTATCAAGTTCCAAGTACCATTTTGTAAAAAGGCGGTAAATTCGTCACTTATGGCTTTACGCCATTGTGAATATTTAACATCGTTAGTGAAACAAGCCGACTTAATTCGGTATTCAAGCATTGAGTAACAAAGGAGCGTGGCAAAGGCCACCAAATCATCCCATCATAATATTTCTTACGAGTAGAAATATTGTTGCCTGCCTAGTCAGTTTAGGATGAGTACAACCCTAAGACACAATTGACCAAGTAACAGTGTGATCTTGTTCATTTCCGGAGTAGACTGGTGGCAAGGCGGGATGTTGGCTAATGGGTAAAGGCTTTGTATGGGGCTGGTCTAATTGAGCAATAGTTGGGCTGTTATGGCAGAGATTATGGGTCTAGAATGAGAAGACGGGCTTGGAGACCGAGTGATGATGGGTTAGGCCTGTCACATCTCGAAATCCATGAACCGAGGATGTGAGATAAATGAAAGAAAAATAATAATACTATAACTAACCAAACCACCTCAGCTACCAACAACAGCCTGCCATAAATATATACATAATATGGCTTTCTCTATAGTAACACTATATGATGAATAAGAATTAAAGTGCACATATATAATACAACATACTGAGCTAAATGTTCATCTAAATAAATGAAGAAATATACATCATCGTCATCATCTAGACTATATTAATGCATTTATTGTGAAGCTCTGCCAAAAGCAACTACCAATATCCTTCTCTACAAATGCATGCTCCATCAACATAATCTGTACTTTACTCCATCACCTTACAAAACCACGTAAGGCCAAATGCAAGTGCAACAAAAATATACAGGTTAGATTTTAAATAATACTATAAAAATGACTATAAATATGTATAAGTCATGAATGCACATGCAAACATATACACTTAACTATGAATAACGAGTTAAGTAATATATGTCTACGGCTTGAAAGGCGAATACTATGTATACAATGTACATTCACTAAGCATGAGGAGTAAATACTAAATCTATAACATATATACTCTCAGCATGTGGATAGTACTATATACTTCCTTGTGCTACGCCATCATCATCATCGTCATTCTATACCGTCGCCCTTAATAATCGCTATTGCCAATGCACATCACCATCGCTAACGCCAATGTCAATGCCTACGCCATCGCCAAAGCCTATACCATTGCCAACGCAAATCGCCAACGCTTACACATATGCCATCGCCAATGCTTATGCATAGACTATTGCCTATGCATACACTATCGCCTATGCATACGCCATCGCCAATGCCTATGCATACGCTATTGCCAATGCCTACGACATTGCCACAAATATCCGCCATATCCTGTGACGCGGTCGATGCATTGTTTGACCTGCGACACCAAACGGTAATGAGATCGATGCCTAGATACACCACTTTAAGGAACCGCCACTCCTCACAGTGACACGATCTATGCTTGACATGACTCGCCACTCCACACAGTGGCCCGATCATATCTCCTGTGACTGCACTCTATAAGAGGCTCATTCATAGGAATAATACTACGCACCCCAGCCAAGGTCTTATATGACGGCACCTGCAGGAGGCTCACTCATAGGAATAATGCTGCACACCCCCGCCAAGGTCTTCTATGATGGCACTTTGTAAGAGGCTCATAATCATGGGAAACTACACCTAACGAAGGCAGCATATGCCCCCGACTCTACATAATAAGGGCAGCTCATACCCCCGACCCAGCATAATGAAGGCAACTCATGCCTCCGACCCCGTATAATGAAGGCAACTCATGCCCCCGAACAATGCTAACGGAGATAACACATGCCTTTGAACATGAATCCCGACTCAGAATTGTCGGGCGGTCTCTCCGAAGGGCATCAATCCTTACTTAGAGTTGTCAAGTGCTCTCCCCAAAGGGCATACAGCCTAACTCAGAGCTGCTAGATGCTCTCCTCGAATGACATACACATCCATATCATGTATAACATCTCTAACCACATCATCGAACACCGAATCATGACCCAAAGCTATCAGGCACTCTTACATATATAAGTATCTCTCATATATGTATTTCCATACGCATATATATATATTTATATATATATATACGTTAGACATATATATGTTATATATATATATATGTGAAAATATATATATATATATA
>MKEJ01039334.1:0-19379 GCA_001753735.1 Embelia ribes
AATTCATAATTTTATTTTGGTCAAAGTTGACTTTTTGACCAAAATCAACTTTTAAGTCAACTCTTATAAATCCATACCAAAAATTATAATTTGATACTATATAATCTCTTTACTTTCATATTTATACTCCGTCGTTTCAAACGTTACTCGAATCGGACTTTCGGTTTGGATAAAAAGCTCCATTTTGTCAGTATTTCGCCTTTAACGATCTTCCGGCTTATGCTGATAAAGCCTTGTCGTTTTTAAATATCAATAAAATGTTTTTGTTTTCAACACTTCTGATAATTATTGAAGGGCACTGTATAATAAAGTTTGAAATTTTTATCAAAATCTGCTTTCTTATTGATTTTTTATAATATTACAAACATACACGTACCTTTTCCTGTAATTAAATATTGTTACAATACTTTGAAAATTTTGGGGCCTTATAATTGCGAAGTAATTGTGAAAAAATTAATAAATAGCTAACTTGATCTTTTGGATATCCTAACAAGCCTACAGTTCTACAAGATTGAAGAACAATCTTAAGCCTCATTTTTTCCTCCAAAACGGGATATGCTTGTCGTCAACACCTTTGAATCCTAGCCCAGCTATGAGGTGCTCCAAGTACATGATAAAAAATATCCCGCAATCTCCACCTGCAAGTTCAGAAAGAAATACTTAAGAAATAACTAAACAAACATTTAACAAATAGTTAAGAATACTTGAGAAACTACAAAAAGTTAAGAAATAGTAAAGAAACAGTTAGAAAGAGTTAGGAAAGTTAAGAAACAGTTAAGAATACTTAAGAAACTGCAGAAAGTTAAGAAACAGTTAAGCTAACCTGATTGATTAACTTCTGGAACTATTTCATGTAATACATTTTCCCATTCCACTAGAGAGATGGTAAATTGAGGGAAGATGGTGGCTCTCTTTTCAGCAAACAATATTATCAACTGGATAGTTCTAAACTCTTTGTTTAATTAGGATAAAGGCATCATCTATATTCTGTAGAAACAATACAAAAACATGGTCAAGAAACAACAAATAAACAACAATAAAGAAATAGATACTCATTTTGAGTTAAAAAGGTTAAGAAACTCTGCAAAAAAACTTAAGAAAGAAAGATATTTTGAGTCAAGAAAGAGATAGTTAAGAAAGAAATAAAGAAAGAGTAAAGAAAATGTTAAGAAATAGTTAAGAAACTCTAGAAAAAGTTAAGAAAGAAATGAAGAAAGAGTAAAGAACCAATTAAGAAAAAGTTACGAAAATATTAGGAAACTCTGCAAAAAGTCTTGAGAAATAAAGATATTTTGAATCAAGAGACAATTAAGAAAGAAATGAAGAAAAAGTAAAGAAATGATTAAGAAATAGTTAAGAAAAAGTTACTTAACTCTGCAGAAAGTTAAGAAAGAAATAAAGAAAGAGTAAAAACCAATTAAGAAAAAGCTAAGAAACTCTGCAAAAAGTCTTGAGAAAGAAAGATATTTTAAGTTAAGAGACAGTTAAGAAAGAAATGAAGAAAGAGTAAAGAAATGGTTAATAAATAGTTAAGAAAAAGTTACTTAACTTTGCAAAAAATTAAGAAAGAAATGAAGAGTAAAAAACCGATTAAGAAAGAGTTAAGAAAATGTTAAAAAATTCTGCAGAAAGACTTAAGAAAGAAAGATATTTTCAGTGAGATAGTTAAGAAAGAAAGAAAAATATTTTGTAACCACTTACAATATCCTTCAAAAACATTCCAGGAGTAATCAGCAACCTCAAGTTATTCTGGGAGAAGATATTATCATCAGTTTCAAATCCAATTACCTTCTTCTGGTTCTTCTTCTTCTTACCTTTATCATTATTCCGGGAGAAGATATTATCATCATTTTCAAATCCAATTACCTCCTCCAGGGGATTAATATCGACAGAGTTAATGTATTTTGGAGAAGAATGTTCATGAGCAACAAGTTCAGAAGAAGTGGAATTCAAATAAGTATCCAAGTAACCTGGCTTCTTTCTATCTCTTTTCTTACCCCTTCTACTAAATACTACTGCATCAATCTTGGATTGGCTTAACTCTACCACTGATTTTTCATCCTTTTCTGGAGTATAGAAAGAATAAGGTGTAAGTGTAGGTAGACTAACAACAACCACGATGATGGACTAACATCATCACTCAATTTCATTCCAATCCACTGGTATGGTGTTAGTTGTATACCAGCTTATACCAGTTGGTCAATCTTTTTACCAAAATACTTGTAAATCTATCACAAAACTATCAGATCTCTTAATGGTGTCAGCTGATGACCACTTGGCCCATCATCACCTTTATCACCTTCTTGTTCTAGACCAAATAGCTTCATGAACAGCTTCATCACTTCAGAAACAACCATGAAAGAGTTCAGAAAAACTTAAGAAACATTCAAAAAACAGCTTCAAATTTTCTAAAGAAATAGTGCAGAATTTCTTAACTACCAAATGCTTAAGAAACAGCTTCAAAAATACAAACGAAATAGTGCAGAATTTCTAACTACCAAATACTTAAAAAAATTTAAGAAACTGCTTTAAAAACACAAAAGTAACAGTGCATAATTTCTAAACAAAACAATTCTGAAACGGTAGGAAATAGAGAAGAAAACAACTAAGAATTAGTTAAGAAATACTAAATCTTACACTGTTAATGTATTCAACTGTTCTCTTATCTCTTTTCTTGGATCTGCTCTTGTAAAGTATTATTTAAAGATCACCAGTATTGTCACTTTCTCTTCCAGGTACTTGTAAAAACAATGAAGAAACAATCATTTATACACAAGAGGAAACATTGGTGTCACTTAAATTATAAAATAAATCATCCAATTACTATTGATTCTAAATCAAATATGTCACCTATTGGGTCAGTCATTGACATCTTAGGGAGTAAAAAGGGCAATCATCATCATCAAACACCCTTCATTACTATTATGTCTTACCTATAATATCATATAAATATTTGTATCACGTATAATATTATGTAATATTGTTAACCTAAGAAACAAATAAAAAATGGTTACAAAGAATTATATAACACTTAAGAAACTTGCATAGCACTATTAACTTAAGAAATAGATAAAAAAAAAAATGGTAATAAAACATTATATAAAACTTACGAAACAGTATATAAAACTTATGAAAATGGAATAGAAAACTTAAGAAATAGTTCGAAAACATTTAAAAAAATTAAGAAACGCTATAAAAAAAATTATATTTTTCTCTCCCTTTGGATATTCACTGTTTTCTTCTCTAAAATGTAACCCCGGCAATGGCAGAATAGGTAAAAAATAGTCAAGAATCAGTAAATAATTATTGAATAAATATTAAATATATACTGCATTATTACTTACATCATCACCTCCCCTATCTTCTTTCCCTTCATCACCTACCCTATCATCCTCTGTCTCGAAATTCATTTCCTCTTAACAGACTTGCTGACTAATAATTGCTCAAATTTCGATAAGATGTCCTGCTGGAATACATCAAGCCTTTGCATGACTTCCTCATAGTTAGCCTTTTTTTTCTTTCTTCATTTGGGCATCATTCTTTGTCAATTTCTCAATCTATGGCTTTTCTTTACTTGGTCTAGCAGCAGGAAGAAAGGGGACAGTGGTGTGTGCTGCATATCTTTCCTTGGCAGCAGAAGCTGCTGAGCCAAAGCCAATCTTGGCAGGACTGGCTTTATCTTCAGGACGACTTTTCTTCCTTAGCCTTTTCAAAAATTGTTCCAATTTTTCCTCTTCACCTTCAGCATCTTTACCCTCATCTTCTTCAGTTTTACCCTCCTCTTCAGCTTCAGCAGCAACATAAATATCATGTTGCTCAACCTCATACTCCTCACCTGTAAGAAATAGTTAAGAAACACAACAGTGCAGAGTGATATCTTTGCTGAAATTAAGAGTTCAAAAATATTTTTCAAGAAAGTCAGAAAAAGTAGAGAAACAATCAAGATATTAGTCAACAAACTGTTATGAAACAGAAATTAAGAAACAGTCAAGAAACTGCTAAGAAATGTCAGAAAACCTAAGAAACAGTAAAAAAAAAAAAGGCTAAGAAACAACCAAGAAACTAAGAAATAGTCAAGTATTTTTTCTTGTCTTAACATTTTTCAAAAGTTGAGAAACAGTTAAGAAATAATAGACAGAATTTGAGGAATAGTAAGAAATAATATGTCATACAATTAAATTCCAATCTTTGAAGGAGTTCCCCACAAAATCCTAAAAATCTCATTCTTTAAAAAAAGTTTCCTCTTCCTCATTTGCCTTGATTTCATTTAGAACATGTAACAAAATTTGAAACCAAAATTATATTTATACATGTTGTCAAGATATTAGTTCATAACAGTGCAATGTAATTATTACTTACATTGCCTTGCTTGATTTGTTTCTGAACGACCTTTGAACTTGGAATACTGTTTGAGCTATAAATCAGTATTCTTAGACAAATAGACTCTTGGCTCTGTATTCGCACCTTAGTTGCAAATTCAAGTACAAATAAAGTATACCCTTGCTTCTTAACATCTCCATTGACCCTCTGCTGGAAATGCATGAGGTCATTGTTTAATCCCTTTAAAGTAACTCTCCATGCAACCTTACCCTAGGGATAGGCAAGAAAGGCATCAACATCCTTAACTAAATCAAAAGTCTGTTATTCAATGGATAAGCATTTTCTTATCCATAAAAACATTTGCAAATTAAGCAACACGACCCAACTCTCATTCGTTATCCCTATCTTGCAACTATTAAATGCAGCCTCTAAATCTTTCAATAAAATCTTTCTTTGCTTTTCAACCTTATTAGGCTAATGCCTTCTCTGAATGGGTAAGGACCAATCACCTACAAAAATCCTACCAGGGAACTTTCCAAAGTTTAACCCTGTCATTAATGCAAAGTTTTTAATGCTGAAAGTTACTTTTTTATCATTGATTAAAAAGTGAACAACATCAGGGGTTTGATAGGCAGTTTTCATAATCATAATGCCATGCACTATGTTCCCTGAAAATTTTACTTTTGGGGCATTTAGGATATGCCTAAATTGTGTACCATTTATCCTATTAGTCAATCCCAATTCCTCTAATTTTTTCTTGATGTGTGCAACACCCCCTTTCCAGGATACTCTGCCGTGAAAATAATATGAGGAAGGGATAATCAGCTTCTTGGAGGCCATCCTGATAACACAGAGAAAACAAAACAATGCAGAAATGTTAAGAAACAATTAAGAAAAAATGGTTAATAAATGTTAAGAAAAATACTGAAGGAGTTAAGAAACTGCTAAGAAACAGTAAAGAAAATAAGAAACAATGAAGAAACTCTTAAGAAACAATAAAGAAACAACTAACAAACAGTGAAGAAACTCTAAAGAAATAGTGAAGAAACTCTAAATAAACAGTGAATAAACTACTTAGAAAATAATCAATAAATTACTAAGAAATAGTCCATCAACAAACTGCTAAGAAACACCCAATAAACTAAGAAATTGTCAAGAATATGCTAAAAAAATAGTCAAGAAACCTAAGAAACAATCAAGAAAATGCTAAAAAAAACCAATAAACTAAAAAACAGTCAAGAATCTGCTAAAAAACGGTCAAGAAGCCTAAGAAACTGCTAAGAAACAACCAAGAAACTAAAAAATAGTCAAGAAACTGCTAAGAAACAGTCAATACAAGAAATTATTCATAAAGTAACAATTTCAAATCTTAATACCACAAATATATTTTCAAATTAAGAAAATAGAGTTAACCCTAAATGATTGTAAGAATATTAATTTGATAATAAACGCAACCCAAAATTGAAATTTTATTTACTATAATTATATTCACCCTAATTTCAATTCCAAAATTGTAATATATTTCCAAGCTAATGAGAAATAGTTTAAGACATTAACACTGAAAAATATTTCCAAGCTAATGAGAAATAGTTTAAGACATTAACACTGAAAAAGCTAAGAAAGGAAGGGTTAAGAAACACATAGAAAATGTTAAGAAATGGATATGAAAGATATCAAAAACCCTAAATGATTGTAAAATTATCACATCTTACAATTGCTAATAAATGCAACAACCCAAAATTTAAACTCTATTTACCACAAATATATTTCCAAAATTGAAACCCAATTTCAAAGAGAAAGAGACATGCACTGCTAGAGGGAGACATCGTGTAAAAGAGAGATCGTGCGAGAGATAGACACCGGTGAGAGAAGGAGACCTGCAATAGAGGCGTTGAGAAAGAGAGAAAAAACGACGGCTAGAGAGAGAGCGCAGTGCATCGGGGAGAGAGAGTCGTATGAGTAGATGGAGAGAGACAAGAGTGCTTTGTTTCAATTGTTAGGCTCCAAAGAACAAAAATATCCAAAAAGTTATATTTTACAAATATTATTAAATAAAGACCATTTGCTCAATTTGGTGTATTTGCAAGGTCATTTGATTAGGTCAGTAGCCCGTGTGTTCAATTCTTTTCCCATGACTATATATATCCGACTGGTTAAGTTCAATAATTAGTCTTTTCCCAAAGTGAAACTCTCTCTTTACGGAAAATTGTCCAAATGACCTTATAAACATATTAAATTGAGCAAATGCCTTTTATTTAATAATGTTTGCAAAATATAACCTTTTAGACATTTTACCCTTTTTTTCTCTCTTTCACTCAATTTTCTCTCTTAGTTCTCCCTTACCTCAACCCATTTTGGGCAACACCACATTCCCTAAACTTAAAAATAGAGGAGTTGGTTTGAAGTAAGAGTGACACGTGGCTCTCCTAAAGGATGGCTCAGTCGCCATTGCTAGGGTTTTGGAAAGTTTAGGTTTTGTAGTTTGGTTGGTGAGAAAGAGAGGGAGGAGAAAGGAAAATTGAGGATTGTTTTGGGTCTTGGGTGGAAATGGAGTTCGAAAATAAGGTGGCATTTGATTCCAAAAACAATTGATTTCATAAATTAAGAGGACAGAAGAGGAAACAAAAAGTGAAAGGACAAAAATTAAGCAAATTGAAGAGTCACTATTGGTAAAATGCATAAATATAGTAAAAAAATAAAAAATATATTTTTGTAGTAATATAAAATACAATTCTAGAATTACATTACAAAAAAATGGCACAGAGGATTGGTCCAGAAATTTGAAAACGTGAATATCTTCATTTTTTATTAGAAATGCTAAAAAAATACAATTCGAATTTGTGAAGTAGAAATGTTAATTTTCCAATACATTTCGCAAAGTTACAAGGGATATGCTTGTCATCAACAACTTGCACTCTTACATCCCATTTTTTCCTCCAAAATGACCAAATATGCATGTTATCAACACCTTGTATTCCTAACCCGGTTACGAGGTGCTCCCAACAAATATCCCACAATTTCCACCTGCAAGTTTATAAATATATACTTAAATTCTGAAACATTTACGAAACAGTTATGAAAAAATTAAGAATTAAACTTAAATAGTTGAGAAATACTTAAGTTTTGAAACATTTACGAAATCGTTACGAAACAATTAAGAAATAAACTTAAACAACTTAAACATTTAATAAATACTTAAGTTCCGAAACATTTACGAAACAGTTAAGAAATAAACTCAAACAACTTCAACAGTTAAAGAAATACTTAAGTTTTAAAATATTTACGAAACAATTACTAAACAACATTATAGGAAGGAAGAATTAAGAAATAAATAAATAATTAATTATGAAACATTTACAAAACAGTTACGAAATAGTTGTAGAAAGAATTAAGAAATAGCTTAAAAAACAATTAAAAATAGTGTTAATAATTCAGAAGGAATAACATCTGCGTTCTCCAATTTTCCCCCCCTCTCTCTTAATATATATAACCCGAGGATTATTCCAGGGTTTATCGAACTACTACTTCGTCTATGGCTACAGATGCAAATGTTGCCCTAGCAGGTCTTATTTCTCTCTCTTTCTCTCTCTCTCCCTCTCCCCCAGTCAATATTCACGAATATAAACATATAGACGCACAGTTGTAATACATATGAATTTTAATTCGCGTTTTTTATTTTCTCTCTCTAATCGCAGTGAGACAAAAAGTCCAGCAGTTCCTCAATGCTGCTCAAACCGGAAACCTCGATCTTCTTAAGAGTAAGTGTTTGAATACTTTCACTTACTCTAATTTGGCTCGAATTTTACTATTTAGTAGAATTGTTAGAATTTATTATTTCTGAAGTTTTAGTGTGGATAATCGGATTTGAATAAAATACAATGTGACAAAGGGCTCGTTTGGTTGCAGTTCTTAAGCAAAAAAGGCTAGTTTCTTTCTGTCTAGCTTTTTTCTTCTTATGAAAAAAATTGGTTAAAGTTTTTAGCTTCTTCAAGCTAAAACAGTAAAGAAAATCAGTTTAAAAGCTGAGCAGCCGAGTGAAATCCAGCTTTTGAGCAGAAAAACAAAAAAGCTTGTGCTTAAAAGGTGTAACCAAACAAGCCCAGAGTCTTGTGTTTTTCCTAATTTGTTCACCTGTGCTTAAGAGTTGAAAATAATGAATAATAATGTGTCTCTATCTCACAACTTAATCTTTGATGGCGCAAAACTTAACAGGGTACTGTAGCAAGCACCGCTATTTAATAAAAATAATTGTTCTGCAATTCTTCAACTCAAAACATATGTCAAGTTTATGTCCTTAAACCGTGAGAAAGTGACATGTTATTCTCAATTTGCTCACCTTTTCATGTGTGAAGTTCATACAATTATTAAGAATCGTTGAAAATAATAAATAATCACAACTTAATCTTAGATAGCACATAACTTAACAGCGTGCTAGAGCATCGAGCTCCGGTTTCAAGTTTCACTGCTAATTAATAAAAAATTGATTTGCACTGGTTTGGCTCAAGAATGTCATGGGCTACAAATATTATATTGCGTTTTTCCCTAAGAACATAAACTAGTTGAGATGATGAGTTAGCAAACAATACCTGCCATAAGGCTTGGTATTCTTTCATTAGCTTAGTAAATAGCACTTTCCATGTTTCACTAAGTAAATTTATGAAAATATTATACCATTTGCCGTGTTCTACTATTACAGTAGTTAGGAAATATAATGATATACATACGATAATTTAGTAGACATGGTAAGTGTTTTAATTTTTTATACAGTTAATAATGTTCCTTAACCAATGTCCAATTGGCACCTCATTATCATTAGCCTTATAAAGCTATTAAAGCTTTATGAAGTGTTACATGAGCTGGTTTGATCACATGGTAAAAATTCAGCATCGCTTGTTTTGGGCTAAGTTAAAAAAAAAAATTAGTTAAGAAAATATGAATGAAACTTGTAGCCTTGTACGTGAATATAAAAGTAATTTCTCTTGTTGATAATATTGGAATTTCGTCATAAATAGAGTTTGCAGCACAACTTGATTATGGGAAAGGCTTGGCACAGACAGTGGCCGATATTAAAGATGCTAACAAAAGAGGGGCCCTTCATTTTGCTGCGAGGGAAGGACGGACCGAGGTCTGCAAGTACATAATTGAGGAGTTGAAGCTTAATGTGGATGCTAAAGATGAAGATGGTAATTATATTTTAATTCAAGCTAATTTGCACTTTGTTCAATGTTTTTACTTTTTAGTCTTACACCAGTTATTAATCCTTTATATGCATGGGTGAATTTATGCGATTTCTGTCTGCTATTGAAATAATTGAATGATTGGAGATGTATGGAACTCTTAGTTGCAATAATATTCAATATAAAGACTTTCTTTTAACAGATCTGTTGCGCTATTGCAAACTTGGATTAACGATTTTATTTGAGGATTGTGACTTCTGTATATTAGAGATGGAATTCAGATTTAGTTGCATATCAACAAATTCTTAAGAGTACATATATTAGTTTACTTTTATATGTTATTTTCTTCCTTCTCATAAATGAGAAGTTCGTTGATTTTCTTTATTCTCCGTCATTTCAGCTTAAGTGGCAGGTGTGGATGTGGATCTATAATGTTCTATAAAGAGAGATTCAATTGGTCTGTTTGACCTTGTACTGACAGAAATCCTAGTAGTTTCAACAGACAAATATGACATGTTATGTGCTGTTGGACATGTAGAATTTAACATACCAAGATTAAACCTTATTGATTGAACAGATTGTGAGGGCTATCCTAGGTTATTGTCAAGTGCTTCAGTTCCAAGCGATTAATAAGTGTTATAACACATTTTTATAATTTTGCTACTGTGCTACAGACTGTATTTGGTGAAAAAATCTATAGGTTGTTCCTAGCCATAAAGCATGATATGCCATCATAGGTTTTTCATTGCCATGCTATTAAAACAGCACTATAATCTTCTTTGACCTTAAAATCTTGTATGTTTATAATTTATTATTACTCATTTGGCATGAGAGCCTTTGGGGATAGTGATGCTGAAGAGCAACATTCTGTTTTCTTTAAAGGAGGGTTATCCTTTTAATTTGTCAGATTTGAGTCACTTTCTTGGTGAACCGTGAACGTTATGTATATTGGGTTTCGCCCCATTTGTCATCACTTCTTTCCGGTAATACCTTCACTTCTTTAGAAAAATGAAACATAAAAGGATTACCGCATATTTCATAGTTATGCATAACCTGTACTTCAAATTCTGTCATGATTCCATGTGGATCATGTTCAAGTAATTGCTGCATGACATTCTTTGGACAAGTGATTAGAATCATCTCAATTTGTTAAGTGAGTTTAGTTTAAATTTGTTGCTTCATGATTGTCATGGTAATCCTTTTTATTTTATTATTCTAATTATTATTTTATACCTTGACCTCGACTTTCCAAATTTTTATTTTGGTTAAACACTTTCGCTTAATATATAATTACATATTTGGGAGAAGCTGCTTATCTTCTCTTCTTCGTTTTCTTCTTCAGGTGAGACTCCTCTTCTCCATGCTGCACGGCAAGGGCATGTTGCCACTGCCAAGTATCTTATTGATTGTGGTGCTAATCCTGCTATGCCTAGCGAAATAGGGACTACAGCGTTGCATCATGCTGCCGGAATAGGTATGTATTTCATACCAGATTTTCAGTTATAATCTGGTCATGGTTTTATGCATATAAGTGTTAGATGCCTATTGTTATTCATCTTTCATTTTCACAGGCATAACAGGTGAATGTGTTTTTTTGTGGAAATTCTAATGGAAAGGAACCAAATTTTACTTGAAGAGATTAAACTGCTTAATCAATTAAAGACTAATAGAATACAAAAACATGTGGCTCTAAAACATCTTTACTCTCAGGAGAAATCAATCAAACTTTTGAACAAAATAAGAAGTAAAAAGGGGAACTCTAAACCTCTAGATAGAAAGCAAAAGACGTGCTATACCGGACCTAATTTCACGTAGCTAATAAAATCGACTAGGAAGCATGGACACTCCAAAATGGGTGTTGTGTCCGTGTCCGACATGTATGGGACTCACGTACTCCGTGGATACTTTGAAATGTGTGTCCGATACGCCACTTGGTGAGTCCAAAAATGCCAATTAATTATTTAAATTTTGGACATACAACGGACTCATTTCAGACTCACCATGGACACAATTGAAACAATTTTTAACTTTTTGTCTACTTCGTCGCCAATTATCTTTTCACACTTAGTTATACATTTTTGCAGTTTAAATGAATCACGATTCAATAGTTTTTCATTCCTTCATACATGTTTTAGGGCCTTTTGATTATTGGTATTCGTTAGTATAGTGTACTATATTATGACATGGTGTAATTTCTTAGTTGCTACGCTGTTCATAACTCGAGGATTAATACTGTAGTTATTTGCTAGTTATTGTATATTCCATGTTATGTTGATTCCTACTTATATAACTCATTAAAATAATTATGAAAAATGGAAAAAATGCCGAATTCTCGCTGCACCCACATTTGGAATATTCTAAAATTTGCCGAATGTATCCGTGCCCAAATCCACAGCCGTATCCGAGTCTGTGCTTCTTAGAAAATCAATCTAACTCAGCAATCAACATTCAAAAAATATTGCAGGAAAAGGGATATGTGCATAAATTGAAATAGGTAATTGTTTTCCTTTTCCTGAAACGTCGTGATCCAAGTTTTCAACTAAAATGAACTTTTAATAATGTGTTTGGGGAAAGGAATTGTAGATCCTTTATCCAATCTATTGGTTTAGTGAACAAGCATATCAGATAATGTTGAGACCCATACCTTAGGAACAGTAAATACACCTCATTTCTTTTCTTTATCTACCAGAATTAATTGAAAGGAACAAAGAACATATGCAAAGAAAAGAAATCCCAAATAACCGCATAATGGGTAAGAAAACAAAGAAACAATGTCCTGCGATAGGACAAACAAACAACAATAATGTAAGGAGTAAGCAGTAAAAGGATTGTAGAGGGACTGCTGGCACTAAAAAAGTAATGGAGACGTAAGAGGAAAAATGCAGTTGCAAGATTATGGGAAACTATTTTGGACTCATATTGGGTTCAAGAATGGTTTTAGTGTTTTACACAAACACATGTTTATGATGCTTATGTTGCCCGATTCCGTGTATAATTTACATAGTTTCCGTATCAGGTGATCTGATTGATACTGTTGGTTCTTTGAGTGTTTTTTTTTTTTGAATTTGTTGAAGACAACTTTTCACTAACTTCTCTGTGCAGGAGATATTGAGCTTCTAAGGCTTTTACTTTCGAAAGGTTTAGATGTTAATTCACAGAGTGATGCTGGTACTCCTTTGATATGGGCAGCTGGTCATGGCCAAACAGATGCTGTAAAAGTATTACTAGAACACAATGCAGATGTGAGCAACTGACCTTATATTAGTCTTTATTCTTTGTGTTTTGATTTTAATGCTATTTCTCCAGACATTTATTATTCTAACTTTTCAAATTTAATGTGTTGGGATGACTTTTAAAATTTTTCTGAGCCAAATTTTCTGTAGTTCTCATAGGTTCCATGTATTATGAATTTGAAAATTTAAATGTGGGTTTAAGGATTTCTGAATATGTTATTTAGGGATTCCCCCCGCTTAGATTCATTTACGAGTTCTATATAGCATAATAGGTTTATATCTGGTTATTCATATTCATTATGACAATTATTTGAAGTAGGGGAAGCTAGCAGATCTGTATTTATTGATATATTTTTTTGCATACGTTTGCTTATAGAATTATGTTTCTTTCACAGCTTAAATGAAACATTTTCTTTTCTTCAGTTATATTTCTTGTTCTTTTAATGCTAATTTTGTCTTATTATTCTTGTTACAGCCCAACATTGAAACCGATGATGATATTACCGCAGTCTTATCATCAACAGCAGCTGGTTCATTGTCATGTTTGGAATTATTGATTCAGGTTGTATCATATCTTCTCATGTGTCTGAGTTTGACAGGCTTAGTTGTCTGTGTCTTGATACTTTATTATATTGAGTATGCTGATGTGCTCATGAAGTTTCTATTTTATGGATTATTTATAATCTGCTTTCTATGAACAATTGCTTGTATTAGAATTGTCCAAGCTATATGTCCTTCACTGCGACCATGATGTTACCAAAATTAATTGCTCTGATCTTTTTATGGAAGTATGTTGCCTTAGTTGATTTACTTTCAAAATTAAACAGAAAGTTGACTTTGTTCACGAAAGTGAAACTCATAAGATATGAGGTACCACACTTGGAAGCCCTTTGGTAGTTGTAGTTGCTCAAACTACTTATCATCAGAAAAAATATTGTAGCTAAAAAAATTGAATGAGTCTAGAAATTGACTGCAACTTCAGCAACCTCATGATTGAACATTAAAAAACACTCTAAAATTGAATATCATAAATCATGTCATTTACATAACTTGCACACTGATTTAGGGTCATGCCCTAGTATTAAATTGATGCTTCTGGACCGTGAGTTTATATGAGCACTGTTTGTCAATTGAATTAGCTTGCAATGCATTATGTATGCATCAACTGATGACGACTTGTGTTAACACTTACAGTTTCAGAACTTCTTGATAGCTAATTGCCAAAAATTCTGAACCTGCAGACTTTTTACTTTCTCCTTTCCTAGTATCTTTGTTGTTTGATGATTCTATGAATTATATCACTTCTTATTTTGATGTTTGATTGCGACTGCATAAAAATTACGAACGTACAGATTTTTTTGTTCATGTCTTTTCTTTGTGACGAACTTTGATTCTTCACACTGGTACAATGCAGACATGTAGGTGGTAGAAGTACAAGATAACGTTTTAGTTATTCATGACATGTTTGAATCTTCACTTCCAAACCACCCCACTCAATGCAAGCATTGGATCTTTCGGAAACAGATGTGGGGTTATGATGTTCTTTTATGACTTTGCTTGACATGCAATATGTGTTTTTCAACCATATTTTGTAATATCAAGAACTTCAAAATATCACTTAAAACAGAAAGATAGTTTTGAGCTTTGATGACCTACATCGAACCTATCCTGTAATTTTGTTGATACGATATGTAAACTTTTTAGACAACACACATAATGGAAATTAAGGTGACTTTTTGTGCATACAAGAGGATTCTTGTTTCCGTCGGAATCTAACAATTTGTTTTCTGTTCCAGGCAGGAGCTAAAGTGAATGTCACTGCTGGTGGAGCAACGCCTTTGCACATTGCCGCCGACAATGGGAGCCCAGATATAATAAATTGCTTGCTAAAAGCTGGAGCTGATCCCAATGCCCCTGACGAGGTTATGAATTCCTTCTTTGCCTTTATGGTTTAACTTTATAGGAAGATTGCAATTTTTTCTTTTTTGGGTGAATCCTGGTGAAAGTATGTTTAATCTGCTTTTTAGGTTGTATCTTTGATGTTTGTGTGATGTTGTTATTACCTTGTCTTGATAGGTAAGCTAGTAATTTTCTTGCTTGAGATGAATGCAATTATAGTTCTTCTCTTTTTGCTTTCTGAAACTGTATGGGAAGAGCTTCTCTATAACTCTAGAAAGTGCGATGAAGCAAGAATATTGCGATATAACATAAGTGAAATTGATCTTTGTGATCCTTAGAGGAGTGGCCCTAATTGAATGCTAAGTTCTATGTGGATCTGAGTCTCTCAATCGTTTCTTTTCTTTGCCTTTGCTTATTTGTTCCAATCTCTCTACATCTACATTTTAGCAGAGAAGCTCCAGTATAGACTTGCTATATTTTCTCTCTGATTCCTCTTATCTTGTTTTTGCTTTCCCCTTTAGCACCAGATCTTTATAATTCGCATCAGTAAGTGTATCACTTTCAATTGGCTGTCAATTCTTAATTAAATGTTGTGAATCTGCCTGCATGGTCAAGTACAATATTTTTGAAGAACATTCAGCAACTGCTGAGCCGCTTGTAAATCATCTCCAACGGGTTCTAAGGTATATGTATAGAAGGTGATTGTGGTTCATTAATACATTTTCATTTTTATTTAAAAAAATCAGTGACTTTAGCTCATTTAAAAGGGAAAAAAGAGGTGAATCAACTCTTAGGACCCGTTCAATCCGCCTGTTTTGAAAACATTGCAGTGGTCCTATAGGACCGTGATTTCAGCATGTAAATGTAGTTTGCAACCGCTAATCTAAGCCACTTCAGATCTCTTAAATACGGTGGTTTTTACACGACTTTGTCATGGCAAGTTTCTTAGTTCAGAAAATATGATGTGATCTTGAGCTCTTGCATGTAATGACCACATACATCATCTATGTGCATAAAACCTTTTGGAGAAGGTTACTATTGATCATCGCTTCCTTAACCTGGCTAGTCTATTGTGTTGAAATTAGTTTGTGTAAAATGTAGACACACAAAAGAAGGAACATTATTGATAGTCTCAAATAAATTATAAGCATATGATTCTAGGAGAATTTTTGGGCATCCGAAACAGCGGAAATCTCTTAATGCCCTCCTCTCTATCTGCTACTAAGCCTTATAATAGTATGCATTGCAGTGTTCTCCCAAATAATCATTCTCACATTTAATGTTCTCTGTATTCATGTATCTTCCTCTATGTCTGTGTGTGAGTTCATGTTTAATAGGGCATTTTGTTTCTAACTACGCGTACCGAGGATACCGATTAGCAGGCTACCTCGTTTATGCTGTTTTATCTTTACACCGGTTGTGGCTAGGTTCTAATTGGGATTTAACTATGATAGATAACACCCTCCTACCTGTATGTCTTTGTTTTCTGACGTTACATCTTTATGCAGGATGGACTTAAGCCAGTGCAGGTCGCAGCTGCAAGAGGCAACCGAAATGCCGTTGAAATTCTACTTCCTTTAACTTCACAAATTTCTTCTGTTCCAGAGTGGACTGTCGATGGAATAATTAAATGCATGCAATCTGAAACTGGAAGAGAGCAGGTAATTAGCTGTTCTATTATTTTACTTAACTTTTATCCTTCATATCAAGATTTTGCTCATACCGTGAGTTGGGATTTAGTCAGTAGTAGTAACACATTCTTCTGAAAGCACCTCCACTGGCTTCAACGGGCCAAAAGAGGAAAAAATTGGTGAACATTTTAAAAAAATAGAACTTCTCTTCTCATCAAATGAGAAAATAGATATGCCAAGATTCACAATCATATATAACTGCCATGGATGTTCTTAAAGAGCAGTCTACTCTGAATTGGTCGACTCAACAACAAATGGTGTCATCCCCAAAAATGGTTGCAAATTCTTAACATAAATAGAACCACTTTGAAAGTAAAGAGGATAATCGAACTTTCTCCACAATATTGATGTGTATATTTACTTTTCAGCATTTGTTCAGTTCTCCGGACTGGTGGTTATCTTTTTGTGTGGATTTCCTACCGATTCTTTATGTCATAATTCTAAGTATAAATGCAGGGGTGAATTGTCAGCTTTTCTATATGTTTGTGATTGACTTTGAAATGTAAAAATTGCAGGAAAAGAATCACGAAGCGAATGGACAGAGGGATGCCATCGTGCCAAAGACGGACGCGCCAGAGGTGTGACTGTTGTCATTAATGATTATTTTGATGGAATTGTTTCTTACAAGTATTATTGATGTCTGTTGATATGTTTCAGAGGAACACTGATAGATTCTTCTTATAAACTTGTGACCAATTTGTTAGGGTTTTATATGAGTATTGAGTATCTTAAGAGGACATAGCCCCGGGACTATGATATGTTTACTCAATTAAATTTGCCCATCTGGAATCATTTTACAATTTTAATTTATTTTATTTTATTTTTGTTTCGATAATAAAATTGAAAAATTGGATTTTGTGGCCCTGAGAGTTAGGGGAAATATTTTGAAGTTGGCTTGATATATGTGGTCCTTGCGGAGCTGAGCTCCAGTTTGTTTAGAAATGGCTCATTTCATTTGAAGTCTCATTAATTGTTATACATCAATTTACTTATGATGTGTCGATTCAATTCCGTCTATACTTTACCATCTTTTATCGCAATAATTTTTATTTTTCAGACGTTTTATCTCCCTTAAGTAAGATCTTTTGTTTACTTCATTTGCTACTTCCCTCTGTGTATGCTAATCTAAGGATGAATTGTTTGACATGGATACACTAGTATTTAAAATGTGGAGTTTCTTGAAACTTATGCTGTTGCTGATGTACAATGTCTGAAAATGTGATAATTTTTCAGGTGAGCCCCGCGGCGAAGCAGAAGGCTGCAGAGGCAAAATCAAGAGGACATGATGCCTTTAAAAGGAAGGATTATATGGAAGCCATTGATGCTTACACACAGGTCTCAAATAATTTTGTTTCTGACTTCATGTTCCCTCTCCTCTCTCTCTCATATGCATACACATGCAGACATTATCGTTCACCCTGCCACCCACACACTTGGTGACACACTTGTTCATAAGTTTTTTAATGTTAAGGCAACTATTTTATTTGCCATTGTGGTCGACAAAATGAAGCAATGTTTGACACCAATTCGGTACATAGGTGATTTTAAACTCAAAATTCTGTCTTTGTTGATATTTATTCTCTTCGCACATTGAAAAGAAAATAAAGAAAAAGGTCACTCACCCTTCAACAGTTAATTTGATTTTAAGAGAGGTTTAGACTTGCACAAGAATCTGATATTAGAAATTTTCGTCTCTCCTACTCCAATTTTAGCTTCACGGTTATACACGATGATAACTTGCTATATCATCATGTTCAGACATACAATGCAATTGGAACTTTTACTTTGCGTCCATGTATACACATTTTATGGAGAAGTAAAGAATATGTCCGACAGCTAGATTCTCCCACATCTAGCTCTCATACCCAATTCCACAACATATTTGAGATGCACAAGGATGTTACCTCAACTGAAACTGAGAGTTTAAAAGTAAAGAACTTGGTTGATTGATATTGTTACTTTTGTTCTCTGGACACGTGTTTTGATTGTGGTAATGGCTACAGTTCTCAACAATTTTTCACATATTTAATAACGATATTCAGTATTTTGCTCATAACTTTTGGCCCTTGTTTACACAATAATTTGATTAATTGCAGGCAAGTGATTTTGATCCCACCGATGCTACTTTGCTTTCCAATAGAAGTCTTTGTTGGCTCCTTTTGGGGCAAGCCGAGCCAGCCTTGAATGATGCAAAAGCTTGCAGAATGCTAAGACCGGATTGGCCAAAGGCTTGCTATCGGGAGGGTGCAGCTTTACGTTTTTTACAGGTAAGTTATCATTCTCCTTTAATTTTTTCTTTCCTTTTCTTTTTCTGTTTCTTGGGAGGGGCCGGTTATTATTCTTTTATTTGTCTGGTTTGTTCAAGTGTATTTTCCCTTTTACAATTGCAGAAGTTTGATGAGGCGGCCAATGCATTCTACGAGGGTGTGACGCTTGCCCCTGAAAACAAGGAGCTTGTGGATGCTTTCAGGTTGTGCATGGGTCTTACTTTCTAGTTTCAATTACTATTGGTATTACTTTTTATAGCTATCTTTCAGCCACGGGTTGGTTGCGGGGACTTTTTTGATCCAATAATTATTCAGGGATTTTTCCGCAAGAAGCAATTTTTGACCAGCAAGCCTTGATAGTATCCGCATCTTAAGATCATATTCAATTACAAAATGCTTTTGGTTACCCTTTCAAAATCATCTTTCATATTGTAGGAATGTGGTTATGCATTTATTCCTAGTCAATGCAGCTTAAGATATTAGCTTTGAGGCCACAATGATTTTATGCCCCATATTATCTTGGTTTTTGATTGAAGACTAATATCCTTACTTAGGAGATTAGTTAACTTGGTTAAAATCTATTGGCTTCATATTTAAAACTTTCCATGTTTACGTTGTCAAATAAAAAGTCTCTGGTCTATGTTTTAGCTTTTAACAAGTTTTTTCCACCCTTTCGTTTCTTTCTTGCCTCTTGGTTTGTTTTGGTTTTTCCATTGGACTTGATAAAAGTTACATGGATGTTTCTAAGAAGTCCGTCATGTAATTGATGATTTGATCTTTTGTTGAAAAAGT